>JAJMCC010000062.1:0-45023 GCA_030584945.1 Starmerella roubikii | reverse complement strand
ACCACATAAGGTTCATCACTCAACATCGACCGAAGTGAGCATTTGTGGCTACCTAAGCAAAGCCCTGCGAAGAAGTGCGTGTGTCGAAACTTATGTAGTAGCTGCCTGTTCCGTATATGGGAATGGGAACGAAAACTGCCTAGTAAAACATACAAACAATCGGCAATCGAGCTTCATCGTGATGGTGCTTACTAATAATAAGTGGGTCAAAAGCGGTAATGTAGTAATAGTGTAAACCTTGTTGAAGCATACCGAGAAGATAGCATCACTCTCGAATTTCAATGACAATTGAAGAGAAAACACGCATTGCTGTTGACTATTCATAAGCTACCTTTTGAGGATAATGTCTAAATAGCGGAATAGCTATATACAATCTCATATGTAGTCAGTACTGGCTCTTGCTAGATCTTTCACTTACCAAGGTGATTTCACTGACATCGGTTAAACATGCAAAGACGCAGGACAGGCGGTCTCTACACCCCCACCAAGGAGAGCTGCTCAATTAGAGACAAACTATGTATTGATTCGGTGCTCGGTCACGATGTTGAATATCCAACCGCTGTCTCCATTTCCCGAGACTTTATTGATCAGTCATCTATGAGCTACGTGAATTCCAAGCGATCGTTGTGTGCTGCAATTCAGACTGGCCATTTGACACGATTCAGAAATACAAAATCACATGGCGATAATTTTTACTAAATGAGGTAATTTCAGGCTGATGTCAGCGTGGCGGCCAAGCAAACATTGCTGAAGACAGTACACTACACCCCTGTAGATGTGAACCTACTCTGCAAGTTGCTTTTCCAATATGTAGAGATCGATTTTGAACGCGGGCGATAGATAATCGCCGAAGGACAGAGTGAGTCTATCGACATCTCGGACGCCCATGGTAACGAATTGCGCATGCTCGGCCGTTGGTGCGCACGCGTAGGCCCGTCTCGTGCTGACAGAGCGCAAGTGAATGCCCGAATGCTTAAAGGTTGCCTTCTCACTACTGTTTATCAAAAGGTCCTGACGACCTACTTCTCACCTCGCCGCCGCTAACATCTAGCTATATATTCCTCGGGAACTATCGCTAGATAGTTTCACTACTGGGAGTTTTCCCGTGCTCAATTAAATCTCCACGAATTCTTTCCCACCTCTTAAATATCCGGTAATTTGCGGCAAGGCAGGGGATCTCGATAAGTTGCGATCGGTTTTATCCGCGGGGCAGCAGATAAAAGGGACGTCAAATCGGACCAGAGCACGAAATCGTGCTGTTCTAAACCAATTATCAACAAGATCAATACTCTTACGCTGGGTTTTCTATCTGCCTTCGACACAGACGCCGACTTATTAGATCAGCTCTGCTCCGTACCCAGCACCTATCAATGCAGAACGCATGGAGTCGCCGTGCGTCCCGCGATGAGGTGGCCCAAGTCTCGCCTTTAGCGTCTCCAGCGGCACCCGCGCCGGCGTCGCTGGCTGGCGTCCGCCAGGAATCGGAGAATCCCGCATTCAGACGAACGACGTCTGCAACCACGCCCCCAGCCACGCTTGCGCAACTAACACTCACTTCTCCCTCTCAAAATGACATCTGGTCGCCAATGTACAGTGGTGCCTCTGCGGGTGCCTCTGGAGGCATTTCTAGTGGAGGCATTCCCGGAGGTATCTCCAGCGGCGGCCTTCCCGGCGGCCTCGCGGGCAGCAGCATCGCCGGAGGCCTTGGCGGGCTCCGCGGCGCGTCCTTTGGAGCCTATGGCGCAAGCTCGAGTCTCCGCTCGGTCTCCACGCGCGCCTCATCGTCGTCAATTGACTCTGAGCGGTACCACACCGGAGGCATGGCCTGGGGCTCGGCGGAGCTTCCGCACCGTCGCTTAGTGTCTGTTCCCAACGAATTCGGTGCGGCACGGCCTCTCGATGGACGGGGTTTAGACGGCCGCCGGCCGTCCGCCGAACAGCACACGTCGTTCATTTCCGCGTTGCATCCGAAGGAGCCGTCGCAGAGCCTCGATTTTACGGTCCCGGCAGTGAGTATTTTGGAGAGATTCTCGAACCTCGGCGACGCGACGCTGCGTGCGGAATTGACTGCGCATGGCGAGCCCGAGCCGCGAACGCCTCAGGCCTCGCCGTCGATGGCCCACCCGGAACCGCGGTCTTCCGTGCCCGTGCCTGTGCCAAGCCTCAGCGCCGTGCCCCAGTTAGCCGATACGGCTGTACTTGGAGCCTCGAAGAGGTCCGGGAGCGCCGGAAGCGCCGGGAGTGTCGGGAGCGCCGGGAGCGCCGGAAGCGGCATGAGCGCCGGGAGTGTTGGTAGTTCTGGTAGTGCGAGTAGCCTTGGCGTTCCCGGCACAATTCCTACGGTGCCTGCTGGCGCGCCAGGTACCCCAGGATCTGCCGGCACCGCGCGCAGGAAGAAGAATTCGCCGATATTAGAGAGGCTCCGCGGAGAGCACCCGGCCCTCGAGGACCTGCTTGGCGGTGTTGTCGAAGCGAGCAGCGACCAGCACGGGTCGCGGTTCATCCAGGAGCGGCTGCCATCGAGCCCGGCCGCCACGAAGCGCGCTGTGGTCGCTGAGGTCGTGCCCTCGATTTTGAGTCTGTCGACGGACGTGTTCGGTAACTACGTCGTGCAGCTTCTGTTCCAGGTGAGCTCGGCCGCCGACCGGCATCGCATGTTCGAGCCGCTAGCGAACCATATACTGAGCCTCAGCCTGCACATGTACGGCTGCCGCGTTGTACAAGTCGCTTTGAAGCAGCTCAAACTCGCGGACCAGCGCGTCATTGTTGGCGAACTCAAAGGCAGCGTGGCGCAATGCATTCGCGACCACAACGGCAACCACGTGCTTCAGAAGGCGATTGAATGCATGCCGAGCGAGGACCTTGGCTTCGTGTACGACTTGCTGCTCAAGGACACGCTGTCTTACTCGACGCATATGTACGGCTGCCGCGTTGTCCAGCGCGCGCTCGAGCACGGCAGCCCGCCGATCCAGAGGCAGCTCATGGCCACGATCGGCAGCCAGATCGAGATGCTCGTCGTCGACCAATACGGGAACTACGTCGTGCAGCACGTTGTCGAGAACGGGCCGCCTGCGGACAGCGAGATGGTCTTTGGCAAGCTGCTGCCCCACATTGTGCGGCTCAGCGAGCACAAGTACGCGTCGAACGTCGTCGAGCGCTGCTTCATCCGCGGCTCGCCACGGCAGCGCAAGGCGATGGTGGACGCAATTGTGACTGAGCAGTACAATGGGAAGCCGGCGGTCGTCGCGATGATGAAGGACCAGTACGCAAACTACGTCATCCAAAGAATCCTTGGCACAAGCAAGGACGAGAACTACGAGAAACTGGCGCGGGTCGTGAAGCAGAATCTTCCGCTCGTGAAGAAAAACCACCACGGAAAGCACCTGCAGGCAATCGAAAGAAGATTGAAGTGAATGTATATAGAGCCCAAAGGGATGTGAATTTAGATAACGATGAAGTACGATAAACAGTTATTGAGGAATCGGCTATGTCGCCGCGTCCTCCTCCTCGACTTCGGCTCTAGTCGTATCGGGTAGCCAGCGTATATAAGATCTGGAGCGCGGCCTCGCGCTCTTCATCTTTGTGCACGGGCACTACGCATATCAATGAGGATTCGTCCGAGATTGTGTTTTTGCTAGTTGAAACAAATACTATTTGACCACTTCTGGCGGTTCGCTGTCCAGAGAATTTTTGGAACCGACTATTTTTGGTCACCATTTTGTACTTTTTGTTTAGGCAAAAAATGGAAGGTTGTTTTTAAAAACGTACTATTAGATATGTCACATTTTAAATGAGAAGGGCCACGGCAGCGAGGCCGAGGGCGCCGCCAACAGTCGCCTTCGTGGCGCCGTTGGACAGAGCCACAGTGGTGTTGCTAGCCGGCGAGATAATAGCCGGAGAAGAGGCCGCGATCGCGGTCGCCTCAGCGGCAGCAGAGCCCGCCGCAGAGGCCGCACTAGAAGACTTGGCAACGGCAGAAACGGCGGCCGCAGAAGAGACAGCGGCAGCAGTGGCAGCAGTGGCAGCAGTGGCAGCAGTGGCAGCAGTGGCAGCGGTAGCCTCAGTGGCCTCCGTAGCAGCAGTAGCAGCAGTGGCCTCCGTAGCAGCAGTAGCCTCCGTAGCAGCAGTAGCCTCAGTGGCCTCCGTAGCAGCGGTGGCAGCAGTGGCCTCCGTAGCAGCGGTGGCAGCGGTGGCAGCGGTAGCCTCGGTAGCCTCCGTGGCCGCAGACGAGTTGGAGCTGGCGTAGGCTGTCACGGTCACAGTTGCGGGCGTACAGCTCGCACTCTCTTTCTCAGTAACGGTCACCGTAACGACCGAGATGGCCGTGGTCTCCGTAGTGCTGGCCGCCGTGGTCCCGGTGGTGCCAGCAGCCTCAGCGGCAACGGCAGCCGACGTCGAGGAGGCGGCAGTCGCCGCGGCCTTGGCAGAGGCAGACGTACCAGTCGTCGTCAGCGTGCAAGGGCAGTTCGTGATCGTGAGCGTCGTGTCCTCAGTGGCCGTGTAGGTCTCGCCGTTGATCGTGATCGTCGTGGGCTGCGTGATGTGCGTCGTCAGCGTCTCGACAATGGTGGTCTCGACGGTCGTCGTCGTCTCGTTAGCAGCCGTGCTCGAAGACGCGAAAGCCGCGGCCGCCTCGACGGTGCTGGACGAGGCGCTGCTGGTGTATGTACGGGTGCTCTGGCAGGGGCAGTCGGTGATCGTCAACGTCGTGGGCTCGGTCACCGTGAAAGTCTTACCATTAGTGGTGATCTCACCAGTAGTCGAGCACGGGATCGTGATGGTATCGACCAACTCGACAGTCGTGTAGACGACAGGGCTGGCAGACTCGACCGCGGAGGGCGTCAGGCTGAACACGTACGAAGAATTCGAGTACGCGGCAGCGGAGCTCAAAGACAAAAGAAGGGAAAGAGTGTTCATCAGTGGAAAAAGAATGGATTAAAGTCAGGTGTGTTTAAAGAATGAACAAACAGAATTTTTGGGAAAAAAAAACGAACGGAGGTCCCAGTCGCCGCAGCCCGCCAGCTTTATATACGATTCTCCACGTCGCGTTAGGAGGTGCCTCCTACATATGCATGAAGCACACGCGTCTGACGCCGCAACCCTTGGGGACCTTCCCAGGGGCTTGTTTGACGCGTTCCGAAAAGAAACTAGTTCTCAGCGAATAAATGGCATTGTCTAAAATCTCAGCGAAATACGATCCTTCCGGTGTGAATGTTTGTTGATTATCGTTAAGTTCCATGTTTCCCAGATTTTTTTGTCTTTAGATATTGGTGGTTCTAAATATTTCAGCCCGGCTCGGGTGGATCATGTCAATTTTCTGAAGCACGTTTTCGAATCTTACATTCCCGAGCTAAGACTTTCCCGAAATGCTTCGCAGGATCACTCAACCGTTGGAAAATTACCTCATAAACTTTTTTTTATGACGAATACACGCGCTTCAGACCCTATTTGAACACACCGTTGAGAGGGGGCAGGGGCAAAGCGTATCAAGGAGTGCCCAGCGGCTCCGCCCCGCGTCGAAATGGCTGAGATCACAGAGGTTAAGCCACAACTTTAGCCAGCATTCCTCTCTAGTTGCATTCCTCACTAGTTGCATTCCGGTATCCACAAGTTCGCGTTCAAAAGTAGTATAAACTCAATCTTTACAAGTATACATTCAGTCCTCATAAGCCGGTGGCTGCTCATGGTCCCCCGATTGCCCGATCTGCTCATCTCCTTTTGACCGCGAAACGGGTCGGCGGGGCACATTGAGGCTCCGGGTGTTCTGCGAACTTGATCCACTCGGGTGCCTGCTCACTGGCTCACTATTGGGCTCGCTCACTGGCTCACTATTGGACTCACTGAACGACCCGCTCTTCGGATCACTATATGACTCGCTCAAGGCCTTGCTCATGAGCTTGCTGTCTGGCTCCCTGGACCTATGCACTGGTTCCCTGATGGCATTCTCGTGAGCTACAAATCTGTGCAAGAAAACCGGAATGCTGACTCTGAACAACTCGATGGAATCGCTCTTCTCCTTGCTCGCAATGCCAATAGTAATAGCCAGCTTGTACTGCAAGTCGATTGGTTTCCCTTCTCTTGACTGCGGTAGTCGGTCTGTGATGCGCACTTGTTGGGCCATGTCCTTCAGCTGCTGAAGGCCCTCTTCAAATTCCCAAGCAACGTGAGGCAATCCGAGGAGGGAAAACTCCTGCTTGAGAGTCTCTTGATCCTCGCTTTTGTCCTTCTTCGTCACAGTAAGCACGCTCTTTTGCTTTAGCGACATCTCGAACTTGCGGATCAAGAGCTTATCTTCGACATCTTTACTCGAGAAGTCGACGCCGAAATTCACATCCAGCGCGTGGTCGCCCTGGCAAATCCCACCCTTAGGCACGGTGCCGTGGAAAATGGCGATGGTCTTCATCCGGTACTTGGCATTTCCCGGCACCATGCTCTTCAGCATCGAGGATAATGAGGACTTCTGCCAATTCTCGAAGCCGGGGCCGAAAACGGTCAACGAGTGCTCGTCATATACAACGTCTAATTGTGTAGTGTTGATCGGCGGGAGTGGCGTCGTCGTCTGCATTTCGAACAGCTTCTTATTCTCCCGCTTCGACTTTATGAGCCCCTTCTTCGTTTCGAGCTCAGCCTGGATGCACCAGAAAATGCCGTTGTACGCATCAATCTTGCTCGTCGGTGGCAAACTCCTCGACTCGGGCGGGATCTCGAATTCGAAGTCAAATAGGTGCTCACCCTTCTGGAGTTTGAAATCCTGAATGCGAAGCGCGACCATTTCGTTCGTAGGAAACACCTTGTGAGTCACGCTGAACAAATCGCGCGAGTTTGTCTTGTGCTTGTTGCTTTTGCCATCCTTCCCCACTTCCAAGGTGACTATCTCGATACATTTGAGCGACGCACTCAGAGATCGCACTTCTTTCGGCTTCTTCGCCATCAGCACTAATCTTCCACGAACAATGTCGCCATTCGTGTAGAATTCAGGCGCATTATCGATGATGATGTCGACATCTACTGGCCTCATCTCTCCTCGATTTGGTAAGCCTCAAGAATAGCAATGTTAAGGTTCCCCTAAAATAGACCCGACTAAATAAGCGTCCGTAGTATGCCTACTCTAAGCCGTGAGCAAAGCGGGTTTCGAATTATAAATAAATAATTGCATAGAGTATGGGGCTGGAGTGACACGCGAGTGAGGAGAGTCCTTTAAACTGCTCCTCAATCCTTGCTTCGTTTGAGGATTCCTGAATGGTTCTTCGACGTTGATTCCCACAGCTCAAACCTGTGCGAAGACCGTACGTTGTTCGTGAGCACTCGACTGAAACGCGAATCTAAGCCACCTTAACCTGCTTTCTGGGCGGCTTTTTCCTCTGTTTCTGTTTGAGGGCATTACTCGCCTTCACGGCGAGATCGGTGCGCAGAACTGGTGCGAACTGCAGCATTTCCGGTAACACAACCATAGAAACGTGTGAACCTCGCACGAATATGCGGTCTAAATGCGACCGTTGGCCATCCTTGGCCGTGGAAAGCACGTCGCTCAATTGTAGGTTCATATTGTCATCAACAAGTGCCAGACGGCCGCGATAAGTCTCACCGGAGCTCAGCTCAACAGTGACGACATGTTCTTGCGCCTCGACCAACAGGTGAATCGGGACGCTTTTCATGATTACCCTACAAATTCGCGGAGACGGAACTGCCCAAGTGCTAAAGACTTGATCTGGCGCGTGAGAAAGACGAGCCAAATTGTATTGTGCATGCTAAATTTGCTAACCACCTATATATGCTGTGAAGTTTTGCTGTAAAATCTATGCTGTAAAGTTCTATGTGAAGTACCTCTAAACCTCTCCTTTCTGGATATCACTTACTAAGATGGGCATGCATACTGCGTCTGTATACTGCGGATCCCTCAGCATGGTATCATCAGGCAAAGCACTGCTGGAGTCAAATCTCCCCAGCGCGTACTCAGATTCAACCTCGATTTCGGGAAACGGCGCGAAAAACTCAGAAGTTTCGTCCACCTCGGCCTCCCTGTACAACTCTTCGGGAACCAGGTGAGCAGGCGGCAGCTGCTCGTTTGACTCCATAGAGCTCTCGGCCCAGAGTGGCTCCGCGCATAGCTTTTCTTCATAATGATCAGCAGCGTTCCACGAATAGCCCTCTTCAACGGAGGGCATCATTAATTGACCGGCCAGCATGAACTCCTCGCTTGTCAGAGCCATCGAATCTGCCGACCAGAGTCCGACGTTTGTTGACGGGAACCCCTTGCTTGCCGGTGCTTTCGAGATGCTCGAGCTCAATTTGCTGCGTACGTGTGCCTTTGAAACGCTGATAGGCCCAAACTTGCTGCTGGTAGGCGCCATAGGAGTGCCTGCCCGCCGAGCCCTGCCGCCTGGAGAGCCACTTGGTCGATAGGAAAGCACGCTGGGAAGCGGGACGATGCTCTGAGAAGGATCGTTTTCGATTCGCCGGTGGAAGTCCAATTGTTTAGCCAGCTCTGCGTTGACTTCAAGGGTCATGGCCAAATACGCTTGAAGGTTTCTCTTCTGGCGTCCCACCTCGACCTTGCTGCCAATGCAGCTTAGCATTGCCTCTGCAAACTCTTTGGTGGCGGTTTCGGGGTTCTTGTGAATCGATGGCAAGATCCGCAGAATTTCGGGCGAGCTCTTGCTAATCTCGTTTATGGAGCTCTTAAAGAGCTTCACAAGTAAGCACTGGACCATGTCAATCAGGGCCATCTTCTCCTGTTCGAATTTGACTGCGTCCTCGGGGTCGGGGAATTCGGTTTCCAGCCTCTTCTTCCCCTTCGCCATGACTTCGTATATCTCTTGAAGCACGTTCTCCTGGTATTCATTAATTTTGGCCAGGATTTCGTTCAGCTGCCGCAAATCACGGAGGACCCCGTTCCTTCCACTGAGCTCCACTCTAAGTCTATCATCTTCCCGGTTCTCTCCAGCCTCTGGCCTGGCCTCTTCGGCCATTTGTTTCATCTCTCTATTCTTTGTCTCGGCAATTAGGCGGCGGCCGCGACTCGGCGTCCTTTAAGTAAAAAGGGTTCACGTATCCGTAGATAAAGAGCCGCGTCGCCATGCGTTGCGCCCGAAAACCAAAATTGGGGTTTTCGTCATCCATGGTAGAAGAAGCGGCTCGGCAGTGTGGCAATAGCAGTGTATGAAAAATCTCCTACCAACGTTTGGAGGGCTTTTTCAGGATAGAGCTATAGTGTATAAGCGTGCATCGGAGATATGGGTATTGCACAATGGGGCGGTCGCTCTGCGCTCGTATAAACACGGCTTCGACGATCAGTGACTCAGCAACACACCTCGTATTCATAGGTGAAGTAGCGGGGAATACATAGGTGAAGTAGCGGGGAAGGCCCGGGAATAGCGTCACCACTTTTAAGAGCAGTTTTTTTACTCGCAAAATGACGGCCCCGGAGTAGCAACCTCACTATGGTGATTCGTGCTAAATTCTTAAGCGGTGTATAGCTGGCTGCCGTCTACGCAGATGTAAACTCCTATATACTCCGTGAACCTCAGTAATCCAAAGGAGGCAATCCACACTAGATAACAAACAAACGGACTCTCGCGCCTATTTAGCCTCCCTCCTGCTCTGTACCTGAGAACCACCTCACATGGTTCACCAATTTCAACGTAGTTCGAGGGTATGAATCTGAACGTCGCGCCCGTGCGACTGGCGTTTAACATCAGCTCTATAGCGGCTGTAGACGTCAAGTCGAACTGGCTCTATCTTGCTGCCTCACCAGCCTCGGTTGTGCGGATCAATCTCGACCATCCGAGCCGCGTTGAGGATATTCGGCTACCCCGAAAACCGGCAGAGTACGCGGGCCCGATCCTCAGACTTTTCGCGTCTCCGAATGGCCAGGCTGTGCTGGCGCTCACAGCTCGCGGCGAGCATTTCTACTGGTCCACTAACACGGCCAAATCGGAATTCAAACACCTTCCTAAGTTGAAGTCCATTCCAACGCTCTGTGTTGCGTATCACCCAACAAAGGCCAATATTTTCCTCTGCGGCGCGCGTTCCGGAGTTTTCGTTGTGGAGGTTGATTCGAAAGCAAATGAAACGTATTTCAAACGGGACCTCAAATCAGTAAACCAGGTCCTACGGTCTGCGGAGGTGTCGTCGATTTTCGTGAGTTTAGACAGCTGGAAGCGTCCACGAGTGCTTGCGACGTGCGGGCGTAATCTGTTGAAATGGGACTTTGAAGGTTCGAAATCCGACTCGTCCTTTGAAGCGCTGTTCGATCTCGAGCCCGAGCCGCTGATTGAGAACCGCGACTGCAAAAACTTGGTGGTTAGCGGCGAGCACTTCGGCGTAATTCTGCCTCATTCAATTGTGCTGGACACAGTAGAAATCGGTATCGAGTGTGAGCATCTAATTTTGACTGAGTTTTATGCGCTGGCCATTAGCGGGCACCAAATTAGCGCCGTCAACCTTCTAGAATACCGCGAGACAGCGAAATTCGAGCTTCCTGAGGAGTGCCGGGGCACGGCCACGGACCGGCAAGAGAAAACGTACTGGGTGTATAATGAAGAGCTGCTCATGGAGATCAAACTCGAGAACGAGCAGGTCGGTATGTGGAAGAGCTTGGCGGCGAAATCGCGGTTCAAGGAGGCCCTTCAGATCGCCGAAACCAAAGCGCAAAGGTCGGCCATCTTGGTGATGCAGGCAAGGCAGACGGCGGATCTGCAAACAGCGGCGGCGCTCTATGGTGCAAGCACCGCCCCCTTGGAGGTCGTGGCGCTCGAGCTGATGCGGAAAACGGACGACAAGCTCGTTATTGCGAGCCTCCTGCATGCGAGACTCAAACACACGACGTCGCGAGCCCAGCAAACAATGCTCACGGCCTGGCTCGCCGAATTGGGCGACACGAGCTTCATTGGTAAAAAGAAAGTCGCTTGGGACATGGATGTGGTATGCGAGACTTTACGGCAGCAGGGGAAGTTTGACGAGCTCATTAAAATACTCACGGAACGTGATATTGGCGAGGCCATTTCTTTGCTCGTTAGAACGGAGCAGTACATGGCGGCCCTCGACCTGCTGAGGCAGCACGAGGATCTGCCGTCTGTATACAAGCACGCCGCCATTCTGCTGTTCAACGAGCCCCAGGCGACGGTTGAGTCGTGGATGCGGATCTCCAATCTGGACGCCGCGCGGCTCGTGCCGGTGCTTCTCGAGTACTCGCAGCTGACGCGTGGCGCAGACCAAGCGCTCAGGTTCCTGAAGTATGCGATCAAGCGCGAAATGTCGCGGTCCGTGTTTGATGCGATTGTTGTAATTTTAGGCGCGCGTGGAGGCGACGAGCTGCTCGATTTCCTCCACCAGTACGCAGCGAAACGCGGCGGGGACTTGGATTTTGCCCTGCGCGTCGTGCTCCAGCACGGGCAGACCCAGGCTGCCGTCTACCTAGCGACGCTCATGGAGCTGTTTGAGGAGGCGGTCCAGCTGTGCCTGCAGGCAGACCCGCCGATGTTCGATGACGCAGTTGAGATCGCTGATAAGCATTGCCGTGAGGAGCTTCGCAAGATCCTGTTGTGCGACATCGCGCGGCAGCTCATCAAGGTAGAGGGGCCAAGGGCCGCGGTCCGATTCGCGAAAATTCTGAGAGTCGATGACCTGCTGGCCCAGTTCCCTGACTTTGACACTCTTAACGAGCTTGCACCCGAGATAGTCAAAAGTTTGGAGCAAACCAACGCGCGGCTTAGCTCGCTGGATGCTGAGATCACAGAGTCACTAAACGCGAGTGAAAACATGCAAAAGGAGCTCCAAGACTTTAAAAGAAAGCCTGTGCTCGTGGAGCCGGGTGAGCCGTGCTACTGCTGTGACTATCCATTGATAACGAGGAAATTCGTCGTTTTCCCATGCCAGCACGGGTTCCATATTGACTGCATAAAGAAAAACGATGCGACAAAGGAGTGCTTGTTATGCTCGGTCGAGAACTTGAAACAGATAGACATGCCTCTCACCACTACCCGGGATATTCCATAAGAACTCCACATAATACGAATATACTACTATACAGGCTTTTCCTAGAATTGAAGAAATCCACTCACAGCAAATTCACCGCGTCGTAGGCCATGGCAAGTCCACATTGGTATCCTGCACCGCCAGCACCGTAGTTGTGAATCACTGTGATACCATCCACCACTTCCTTCTCAATGCGCGGCCCACCGTCCCTTCCGGGCCTCAGGCCCACACGCTCGTCAAGAATCTCCAACGGGCCATTTTCAAGAAGCTCCGGAACGAGTTTAGTGGCTCGCGCAACTATGGATTTCGTTTGCTCGCCGCGCGAAGTCTCGGTGAAGTCGCCTTGCTCCATGTATCCGCCGAGAATCACGCGACCACCACTGTGCGCACGCGGGATGACATACGTAGGCGGGCATCCAGTAATTCGTAAAGCGTAGTTCGCCTTTATCTGCGGGGCTCTAACACACACAACCTGACCGCGGACGGGGAAGTTGCGATGCGAATCATTAAAGTCTTTCAGTTTGGGGGCCGTGACACCCGTACAGTTGAAAACCACTTCGGGGCCTGGGTATTGGCGTAGATCTGATATGCGATCGACGCGTGCCCGCACGAATTGAACGCCCTGAGACTCGAGATATTTTTTCAAAAAACCAAGTAACTTGGGTGAATAGAAGTTGAAGGTCAAGTAGCGCATCCCCCACTGGGCGCCGCGCTTCTTGAGCTCGGCTTCGTCGACGATTTCTGTAAACTCGTCCGCGTACTCGAAGGTTTTGATGAGCGCCGGGTCCAGTCGCTTATCGAAGAATTGGATCTGCGGCAACCGCGTGAGCCCCGCCTCAGCTTGCTGGTCCTCGAATTTTTGGAAAAAAAGCTTGAGCATCGCATAACTTTCGCGGCAGAACCGTGTCATGCGCTCATCCGATCCGAACAGCACGCTGAAATGTGCGCCGGCGATGGGGCTTGTGTAGTCGATTGAGAGGTCTCCCGGTAAGTGTTGAGCAACTACAACAACCTTCTCTCCTTTCTCAGTAAGAAGAAATGCCGTATAGAGGCCAATAATCCCGGCGCCGAGAACAATCATGTCTTTAAGGGAGTAGTGAGTAATCTTAGTGAGTCATGACGGTATAAAGGGGCTCAAATACTAGCCGCCCGCAGAGATCCTCACACACAGGCCGGATTTTCCGTAGTGCGTACGTTATATTGCTATCATCTAGTCGTCTAAGATTCCTTACTTCTCATATGCATTCGTCACGCTTATAACCTCTGGCAGGAGCGGCAGTCCTTGACCTCGACCGAGCGGTTGAACTCCTGCGTCGAACGCGGGACGTCCATGGCCGGGTTCTCGGTGAAGAAGCCGTGCGGGACAAGCGACATCGTGAGCTTCTCGACCGGCATGATCGGCCAGTCCTCGGGACGGACGTGGTGGGTCAAGGCGAACGAGTGCCACAAGACAACATCCTGGTTCTTCACGTTCTCCTGGCGGGCGATCGCATCGGTGACACCACCGATCTCGCGGCGGCTCTGGTTGGTCCAACGACCACCGCCAAAGAACTCCTGGTCGCGGTGACGCGTCACCCAGAAGTGATGAGTGCCGAAGTTCGCACGCTTACGCGCAACCGACCCCGGCTGAGCCATGATGAGGGCCGAGTTAACCGGCGCAAGCTTGTAACCCACCGGGCGCATCGTGATCGGGTTGATCTTGTTCTCGTTCACGATCTGGACGTAGCGGTTCTTCTTGATGTCAGCATCGAAAGCAGAGCTCACAACAACGTCCTTGTACGTGTTGTAGAAGGCCATGCCCGTCGGATTGCTCTCATCCCAAGCCGGGACCTCGGTGTCGCAGATCTGGACCGTGTTATTGTCACCATCGATGCAAGGATCAATGCGGACCGAGAACACATGCTGATGCGAGGCGGCGAGGACCGACGGCGACACGAGGTTGCCGTACTTCGACTTCTTGCCCGGGTCGATGTACTGCGTCGAAACGACGCCCGTGGCGCGAATCTCGAGGTCGATGCCGCCGGCCTGGTCGAAGTGCCAAGCGAAGAGGTACTCGTAGTTCGCGACGGTGATGACCATCTGCAAGATGAGGATACGCCGGCGCGCGAGACGACCGACGCCCGTGCGGAAGTTCGTGTGCTTCAAAAGAATGCCGTCGTCCTGTTCGTGCATGCACACAACGTTGGGGCGGACCTCGACGCTGCCGTCCGTGTTGACAAGCGTGCCGTCGAAGTACTTGATGAGACCCAAGCAGTCGCAGCCAAGACCGAGCGAGTTCGCAGTCACACCGGCGCCAAGGTCACCGAGGTCGAAGGCCTGCTTACGGCTGACCGGCGGGCGCGGGTCGCCGTACGGAACGCTCATTTCCGACACAGACAACCGGTAGAAGGTCTGGCGGCCGTCGTAGCGCACATCGTGCAGAACAGCACCCTCACGCGGGTTGAAGCCGACGCGGAACGACCACTTCTGCCACTTGACCTCGGAGCCGTTCGTCGTGAAGGAAGCGCCCTCGGGCTGGATGACATTATAAGGCTTGAGGTCCTTGCGCTCCTCGTTCGTGCGCAGCTCGCTAAGGTACTCACGATTCTCGAAGTTCTGCGTGATGGGCACAGACGCGTTGTGGGTACCGAAGTCGAAATCGGCGTCGCCATCGCCGCCAGTAGCACACCAGTCGATGCGCACAAGCTTCTTCTCGAGAATGTCGTAAACGGGGCAGAACGGCAATGGGCGCGCGTAGGGGTTCGAGTCGATGTGGTTCGTGACGGGATCACGCATGTACATGAGGCCAATAGCCATACGCGGCTGCTTCTCCTCGTTGTCGGCACCGTACATCCACACATCCGGGTTCACGGCCTTGATGTCCTTTTCCGTCAGACCGAGGCTCTTCAGAGCCTCGTGGACCTTCGGCTCGGCGAGCAAAAGCCGCTCGACCTGATCCATCTCGTCCTGGTCGCACGGCGGGTGCTCATCCTTCGGGAACAGCTGGCTTTTAACGATCTTGTTCTCGTCCAGGTCGATCCAGATCTCGTGCACCGTCTTCTCGTTCAAGTTAAGATAGACAGAGTACGCGATACGCGGCGGCGGCGTGATGGGGTGGCCACGGTGCTCGGCCTCAAGGAAAGCCTTCATCACAGACTTGGGGGGCTCCTCAGCGTAGACAGTCTTGATGTGGAGGTTCTTGCCAGAGTGCGGCTTCTTCAGAATAGCAACAGCACGCTGTGCCTCCTCCTTAGTGAGCTGGTCCAAAGGGTGCGGGCGGGACATGATTGTGTCTACAAGATTTTCTTGACAAATCTGTGGTATCCGTGAAAGCGCTCCTATATAGTATTGTGGAGTGAATTTTAAGGTTAGGGATGAGTCTGCAGATAAGCGCCAATAACTCTGGGGTTCACGGTCCTCAAACGCGAAATATTGGCATTATTCTGGACACTTTGCCTCCACTTTTCACAAATTTGCGCTCGATACCAATCTGTTTAGATGGGCTTCCAAATAAAATCCAGGAGTATCAACATTCGCGGGGCCCTTCACTGATAGTGAGTGTGGGCTGGGGTACAGCAATGTGGAAGCTCTAGCCGAGGATTTGCCGCACCTGGCGCTTAAGGCTCACGTGTGACGAATCGGTTGCTCGCGAAACACAAGCCCATATACCCATGAAAAAAATAGTGTATACAAAGGGGAACAAAAAGGTATTGGCATCGAGGCATGATAAAAATAAGTCATTAGTCGCTACGTAAACCATAATTTTTTTTCAGTTTTTAATTTCTTTTGGAATAGTCACCAAGCTTATCAGCTAATTCGGTGCCGTTAATTTCTTATCTTTTTCCAACTTTTTCACTCCGTACCTGAGTGACATAACTCGCCACGGACTTCCGATTACGTACTTCGTATAATCAACATCCCCGTAAGGTTCGCTTGATCCTTCCCAAGATATGAGTTGGAGTTCTTAGTCACAGCTATTACTCAGCTCCACTTACTCGGGGTTATGACTGCGCCTCCGCCCTGTGCACCACGTGATTCGATTGGAACGAAGTCTGGGTTCTATTTGTGGTACCCTTAGGTCTCTTCCGCTGATAAGAATCACGAGGTTTACAGTGTAGATGGGCATACCCGCCACAGTCAGGGGTGCGGGTTTCTGAAGTCACTGCTAGCCTTTCGACTTGTCTGAGTTCTGTAAAAATTTATGGTCTCACCCTTTGTGCTTTATGGGGTCCGTTCTTGTGTGAACTTCACTTGAACGATTGGACCTTTTTCGAGTCTTTAAATTCATTAGTGGGGCTTACTAATTTAAGAACAGTGTGCTACATAGAAAATAAGCTTCGTAGGACTGAAGAATGATTCGATTGTCAAAGCGCGATATTTCAACCCTTGCCCAGGTTGGATGCGTCTCGGTGACGCCTCGTGTTCACACTTCGGTAAGAACGCTGACTTCTGAAGTGTACACCACCGAAATGCTAAATATTTTTTTAATTGTTATTCTAGTGTAAATTGGTAAGGATAACACGGGGGATCGTCGGGTAGATATTGACGCAACTCTGTTAACAGTCCCTGCCGTTTGTTCGCATGCTGCCGGATTTCGGCATTCAATGCTGTTGCCTCGGCTATATCCTGAGCACGAATTGTGTTGACCATGTCGGTAATACCGCGCATGATCTCAAGATTTCGAAGCAGGCCTTCACAAGGTAGGATTTCCTTGTCCCCACATTCCCATACAACGCGTTGGATGTATTCAACCGTCAGTTTGGCGCACCTCATGTATATGTTGCGTCTCGGACGACGGATTGAAGAGCGGTTTCTGATTGCAATCTCCTTTGAGAGCTTACGGAGGTCTCGAGCTTCTCTAGAGATACGATCTTCAATAGAGCACCATACTTTGCGGTTCCGCTCGAGACAGCTTCGCAAATATCGCAGCTGGCCCCTGGCTGCTGCAATATCCTTATCAAGCTGAGCTCTTGGGTCGAACCGAAGCCCCGCGATGTGAGGGGTATTTGGGTTGCATGGCTGCCCCCGTTCGCTGCATTCAATGTAGCCTTCGATGCCCTCGTCAGATGGATGGTACGTCCCACTACCCATAGCAGGTGCTACGACTGGAGCACGCGAGTATGGAATGTAAACGGGAGTCCCCGAGCATTCAACGTCTAGGGGAGTTCCCGAATATCCAGCGTAAAAAGCCTCCTCCGGGTAGCTTAAAGACCCATAGGTACCCATATCAGGACCCTGGATGTATCTAGTATCATAGACTAATTCTTGATAGCGTGTAGGCTCGCATACAATCTGTCCTTCGAAACCTCCAGCTGCGTGCTCAGTGTAAGAGAACTCTTCTTGATAGCCTGAAACAGCCTCGTCATCGACAGCTTCAGAGCACTCGGTGAAAGGGAAGTTTTCGCAATACCGTGAATTGCCGTACAAAGCATTCTGAGCCCCAGAATGCAGCTCATTACTCAGCTCATACGACTCGTCACATAGCTCAGCAGGGACAGGGTTGTCAACAGAGTGCATACTCTCGCACGGACTGTGTTGCTTGTCTGAGAACTGTCTCAGGCCTTCCCCGCTGACTCTATTTAAACTCTCTTATTTTAGGCACGGACACGTTCCTAATGCGTGTGCACCCTTACCCCTCTATAACTCTGCAAGATAACGAACAGCTGGAGTTCGAGTCGAGGAGTTGCGTTCTACCTTAAAACTGAACCATTGATATGTCAGTTTTTTTTGCATCTCACGCAAAATCTCATCGTAATAATGTGCCCATGGAGTTTAAACGGCAAATTATCGCGCGCTCTGCAACCTTATCTTAAGGTAGGGGCGAAACCGAAATCCCTGCAGTAGCGAAATATACACTCGATTTTTCCCCCAGTCCTAGGATATTTTTCGATTTAGAGTAGCTGTGAGTCTTCACCAAGTGCTCACAGAATGGGGCTCTAACTGGCGCAAATTTCCGGCTAGTTTAGTCTCTCTTCTGGGAGAAGCCTGCTTCTGCTACTCAAGAGAGGGGCAATTAGGCACTAATCACATGGATGATGATGTAAGTCAGCATGCGCATCGTGTGCCCTGAGCAGCGATCACGTGATATATTCATCCACTAACCAGTCAGCTTCTCAAGAATGAAGCAGACTCCTGCGCGTGCCTCGTATGTTCTCATGAGTTCCTCAAAAGAATGTGAAACCCTTGTGGAATCACTCTACTCTCTGCATTTGGAGCGTGCGAAGCTAATTCGATGCCTGCAGGTGAAGTATTAGGGTTTCATATTTGCCGTTTATCGAGATCGTCTTGCCTTGCATGGTATAAAGGTTATCAGTTGGTGCATAGACTCAGTGGGGAACAAGTCTGAGCTCTTTTTGATTGATGGTTTGAGATAGTGGGACGGTCCTCGTACGAAATAATCAGACGCAGTACGTCACTCGCAACAACAGGCCGCCCGTCTGGCAGGGGTTAGGCACATATTGGTAAAAAGCCTCAGCCGCCGGCCGGTGTTTGCCGATAGGTTTCGAACTACACCGAGTCACGGAAAAACTTTGTAGTTCTGCTTTCTCAACTCTTGGGAATTGTGTGCTTCTTTTTTTGGCTTGCCAGTTTATGTACGATATTGTCTACTAACCTAAATCACGCACGGCCGCGGGCGGGGCCGGGAGGTGTTCAAGCGGATTTCTCCAGTAAGCAGCTGTGCAATTAGCGACGAGATTATTCCACACGCTGTGTGAATTTAGAGACTGTAGAAGTTTCTTGGAAGGTCATAAGCTCATGGAAACTGATGACGAGTTTTCCCCACCCATCATGTGGCGCCCATTTGCGTTAAAAAATAAGTTACAAATGTGCACTAACTCGAGATCCTTTTTCCCCAAGATCCGTCGAGTTATACCTTATATACACTAGGTCTTAGAGATTTGCGCAGCGACATCTTTCATTGAGACTTCTCTGATTGGCTCGCCAAAGTTCCCGAATCGGGGTTTTCTCGGAGCGGACTTCGAGCGCGCCGCAAAGTTCACGCTCTTGACGAACAGATTCGCCAGTGGCTTGTTTAAAACAGGCTCAGCGTCGGAGAGAAGTTGCACTAGACGGTGCTTCGGAATGCTTTGTGCAATGTACACAAGTATCTGTGCCGTCAAAGGCGACTTCAGCGTTGACGATAAGCACTTCTCCTTATCAAGATCAGCCACGCCGCGCGCGAGCAAGTACCACAGCATCGTCCAAATATTACTTGACCGGCGCTCGTCCGCGATCTTAAACATCTCTGCAGGACTCAAGATCTGGAGTCGCATGGCTCTTAAAATGAGTTTTTCGGAAGGTTCGCGCATGCCTTCCCATATCTGCCGCCGCGCATCTGGTCGCGCGTGCTTCAGAGCCGCATAAGCAAACTCGCTCGAGTGCCGTAGACACTGAGGCGACGAGGATGGCGGGACTACCTTCGCGAGCTGTTTTGCGAACACGCGCGGAATAGCGGCGTTTCCGAGCTGCTCATCGAGCTCCGTCAGCAGCGCAGACGCGGCCGCTGAATCTCCTCTTCGAGCCAGCGAGAGCGCTGCTGAGCATGCTAAAACTGTCGCATCGACTCCTTGCTCAAGCATCTGCTCGAAAAGCGGAAGAAAATCCAGTTCCTGTGGGACGACGGTCATGGCCGCCTTCTCGAGCGCTGTCTCAATCTGCTCTGTAGATGCTCTGTGCGCGAGATTGTGGAGAGCAAGATCCCACTGTCGAGCGCTGAGCAGTGCCGGCAAGTAATCTCCATCGCACTGTGTCCAGTGCTCAAGCCAGCGCCGCGCTTCAGGAAACCGGTTCATGAAGTAGCACCATGCGCCAACGAGCGCTGTAACAACCCGTTCGCTCGCGGGTTCCGCGAGCTCGAGGGCGAGCTCGTTAGCTCTATGTATGAGCCCCGCATCCAGGTAAAAGAGCACGCCCATTTCCTGCCAGTAAGCAGTGTTTTCGCGGGGTTTCCGCAGCTCCCAAAGCCGAACGGCCTCGTGGGCACGTCCCTTTGCGACGAGTGCGTCCAAGAACTCGACCTCGTTCACAGGATCAAGCCGCACTTTCTTCTGCCGGTAGATGTATCGACCTACTTCGTAGAGCATGTTTTGTTTCAGTTCTGGCTCTTCGATTTGTTTCGCGGCCTCAAAAAGCACACCGAATAGCTCGAGATGCTCGGGTGTGCGTGCACTGCGCGCGAGCTGCCTGGCTGTACGCCAGAATGGCCGATCGAGGTCTGCTGGCGTCTGGGCCTCGGCGAGATACGTGCTGATAATAGTCGAATGGTAGCTCTCTTCGTCGAGTTTCGCGGGCACATTCTCGAGCAAGGCCTCGCGAGTCGCGGCCGGGTACGCCTGGACCTGCGTTTCGAAGTTCGCCGCGGGCCTCAGCGTTCGCAAAAGGCGTCGGCCTAACATAGCGAGTGTAAGCGATGTGTAATCAGTTTCGAGGACCGGTGCTTATCAGCTGCTAATACGAAAATAACGGCTCTACGAATTATTTAACTAAAAAAGGGTCAAGAGGAAGGGATCAAAATGCAGCGGTGAGAGAGCCAGGGTGTAAAGCATGGCCTGTCTTTGTGGTTACTCGCTGCATCTCTAAGTACAGCAAAACGTGGTACACCAAGACCCGTCTGCCTTCGTACATGTAGTCTATGTACGAGAAGTTGTGCATTCTGTCGCGGTGGTTCTTAGTAAGTCCGTGATATCTTACCCATCTTACCCAAACGCCCCTTAGTATCGAACATGGGAGGTCCCAAAAAAAACGCGCAAAAGCACGACGCTCAGCAGAGCAGAATCACGGATTTCTTCAGTGTACGGCTCTCACCTCCTTCGGGCGTCAAGGCACGCTACATGGAACCGTCATCTGCTGCATATTTTGCCCCTGAGAAACGTCCCATCGCGAACAGTGCGTCTCAAGTAGGCCCTACGCATGCCGTGCCGTATGACGGTCCGCGGACCGTTACAACCAAACGCAAACTCGGGCTCTTCGACATCCACGACCTGGAGACGCCGTCCACGGGCATTGGCGCCGACGAGGAAGTGCTGCTGCCTTCCGGGGAGTTCAAGAAAGTGAGGGACCTGGTGGTCGGCGACTTTGTGTTGAATGAAGTTGGCAGGCCCGTGGAAGTGCTGAGGGCCCCAACTATTGTCGACGCGGACGCATTCGAAGTCACTTGCAACACGGCCAATGACGACGAGCTGAGGTTGCCACAGGAAGTGTTAGTCGGCGGACTGCATCGACTCGAAGTGACTATCCATCAGCTTGACTCGAAGATTAAGACGAACGAAAGAAAGGGGTACAAATCGTCTGCAACCCAATCTTTCTTCGAGCTCTTGGCTTTAGAGAAGCCCGGAGAGTGGGTCATTAGCAAGCCGAGGAAGACACGGAGGAGCATTACTTTCCCTGAGGATGGTGAGCATGGGGCGAGGACGAAGGACGAGGCGGTAAGCAAGCTTGCCATCGAGTTAGAGAAACTGGAGATCCCTCAATTTTTGAGCTACTACCCGCAGGCGTACCATTTGGTGCACTACGAGGAGCCCGAGCGCGGGCCACAGCGCTACTTCTACTATGCGACGCACCTCGACACGGATGTCCGAAAGAGTATTACGATTCCTACGGGCATTGTGTTGGAGAACTCTGGGGTTTTCTGCCGTGAGCGCCGGCGCATGAACGAGCTCGTGAGGCATTTTGGCCCGGACGAGCAGCAGCTGGTTCTCTATCTTGCCGGTCTTTGGATTGGCGGTGGTTACGGAAACTGCCCGATTATAAATTCAAAGAGTGTAGAATCAATGCGGCAGTGCGCGGAGATCGCGACGCGCTTGGGGTTGTACTGTGATGTGACATACCACATGTGCGGAGGCACGTATCGTGAGCGATTCTCCAATTTTGACGAGCAGAAAATTGTAATCGAATTGAGCAATCCTCAGGGAATGCTTGAAACTGGAGTGACGGAACTCGGCCTGCTCCATGAAATCATTTCTGTCTGTCGTGCGAGGGCTTGGGAGTGGTGTAGGAACCATGAGTATGACGAAGAACAGGTACCTTTAGTACCTTTTAATCGCCTCGCTGCTGAAATCAATCTTTACAATGGCCGGTCAGAAAGCGGCTCATGGGGGGGGCGCAACCTCACGAGTGGTAACTGGCTGTGGGATGTCTTCAAACTCATGCTCAATACTCGACCTGACGGCGAACAGGTGAAGGCTGGTGTACCCTTGTGGCTCGTCACTACTCCCGTTGCATGGCGCGAGGCATGCCTCGCAGGGCTCATTGAGAGTAAGTGTCACGATGAGGGCGGTATCTACAGATGCATCATTCCTTCTCGAGAGCTGTGGCAGGGCGCAGTCTCCGTGGCTAGGTCGCTCGGTATCCGCGCGTATTTCAGAACTGAATTCGACGAACACTCGAGCTGCGAGGGCTTGATAGCGTTCCATGAAATCGAGTTCGAGGCCTGTGACGCACTGGCGCGTGCTATGACCTCAGTTGCATCGTCGTGCAGACTGCCTCAGAAACTTCCGGGCCCAGACTGCTTCGCGCTGCCGAAGCCACTGAAGTTCACCGTGACTCCGAAAGGTAGGCACGAACTCGCCACGGGATTTGAAGTCGAAGGCCACAAATTCATGCTGAGGAATGCATTGGTCATGCTCGACTGCTTTGCCGACGAGCTCGACACGGCAAAGAGAACGGAGCAGGTCCTCATTGGCGATAAGTGCATTGCGCGGGGGTGTAACGACGTGCTCAATAAAGGCTACGGGCCGTCGTGGGACACGCGCGAGGGGAGGCTGTGCGCGACGCACTGGCGCTGGTACAAGAAGGCCTACATGTACTGCCCGGTTTGTAAGTTCGTGCCGCCTCAGTTGACAGTTTACGAGAGCCGGCAGTGCGATCGCACTGAGGGGGATGAAAGGTGCCCGGGTGTGTACGTCAGTGTGCCGCCGAATAACGCGTACAACACGCACGTCATCCGCAATTCTAGTTAAATCATATATTATATCGCATATCATAAGGCCCGGTACATAACTTAGGCGCGAAAGAGGACAACGTATCAAAGCATATCGTTCTGCCCGCAAGTCAACCGTGTAGATAAAATTAAATGCCCATGAGTCGATCGCGAACCACAACCCTTACCCGATACTCTTCAAATCGCGACAAACTACGAAAAACAGCGGCAATCGCCCTGAAACTCGCGCAGTAGCGCCAAAAAGAAGTAGCGCAAGGCCGTGGGCGTTAAAAAAAAAAACGCCCCCTTGCCGAGAGTCGAACTCGGGTTTCGTCGGTTCTCTTCTGTGAAAGCGACGTATGCTAGCCGTTACATCACAAGGGGCTCTGACCACTGTGCCACGGGGCAGTGATGTCTGGAGGCATTGGTCGAACCCTTGCTAGTCCTAGGGTATCGAGCGAGCTGCTGAGTCAGCGGAGTGAACGAAGTGAACTGAGCGAGCGAGCTGAGCGAGCGCGCGGGAGCGAAGTGCGGTTCATGGATCCATCATAATTGAGCCGAAGCGACCTTTTCATGGATCTATCTTGGATTGCCGCAGCGAGCCGCGCTTTATCGAAACTGTTTTGAGCGGTGAGGTTACGAGCGATGGATCCGTTTAGCGGTGAGCGGTAGTTCCTCATAGACTTTAGCCGTGGGAGGGATCGATCCACTTCATGGGCCCTGAGTTGAGCCGTGAGAGGGTGCGATCCACTTCACGGGCCCTGAGTTGAGCCGCGAAGGGAGAGTGTCGCATGAATACAGGTAGCGGTGGGAGGTATGGATACAGGTAGCGGTGGGATCGAATTGAGTGACTGTGAGCCTACTTCGGATCTATCTTGATCGGGCCATATCCAAAAAACTTCAACCATCTCAGCCAAAGCCAGCCCATCTAACCATCTCAACCATCCAAGGACCTCATTTAAGTAGCAGGCCGAACCCAACCCAGTGAAATTTTTATGGCGAGCGCGGTCCCCAGCTACATAGTTGTGAACAACGAGGCCGGCACGGCCGTGTCTGACGCTGTTTCCGATCTAGTGGGCTACATTCTTGCGCGGAGTCCGCCGAGCACGGAGCTCGACGTCGGCGATCTCGAGTCGAGCGCGACGTTTCTGCGCATTGCCGAGCACGCGGCCGCGCTGCTGCGCGCGCCGCCCGCCGATTTCGAGGGCGTTTTGAATCTTCTGTGGTTTGTGCTCGCGTCGGCGCCGAATTTCGACGAGGCGGCGCACGTCGCCGTGACGCGGCTGACCGACGCGCTGCCGGCGGTCGTTGCGCAGCAGGCAGCGCTCGAGGCCGTGCTTGTGAGTCTGTTCAATATTTTGCCGAGCTCGAGCGCGGAGAAGGCGTACGTGTTCTCGAAGATCGTTACGCTTGCGAAGACGACGAAGTCGCTGGCTGTTTTCGGCGCGCAGCTGCCGCAGATCGCAGCGTGGCTTGCCGAGTGGCCCGTGGCCACTGAGTTGAAGCGCGAGATTGTGCTGACTGTCGCGAGCGGGCTCGAGAACAGCGACAGCGTGCGGCAGTTTCTGGCGACGGTCGTCGCGGCCGACGCCGAGTTCGACGCAGCGGCCCTGCTTCTTGCGAAATACACGATTTTAGAGGGCGACGTCTCGTCTGTGCTCGAGCTCGCTGCCGTGCAGCGGCAGGGCGAGTTCTACGAGGCGCTAAAAGCGATCCACGCCGGCGACTTCGCGGCGTTTGCGAGCTTGACCGATGCCGAGCTTAAAGAGGAGGCCGTTGTGACGCGCGCGCGCGTTGCGGCGCTCGCGAGGCTTGCGAGCTCGACGACGGAGCACGGGCTCTCCTACGACGCGATCGCTGCGCAATTGCATCTTGTGAACAGCAGCGCCGAGTTTGTCGAGCCCGTTGTTGTTGAGGCGATGCGCGCTGGTGTGCTGTGCGGGCGCATGAACCAGCTCGAGCAGAAGCTGCTTATCGAGAGCACGGACCTCGTCGGCGACGTCACGGAGCAGCATTGGGACGTCATTGAGCAGCAGTTGCGGGCTTGGCAGCGGTCGTTGAAGGCGGTGCTTGAGACGACGTCGAAGGCGCGGAGCGGGTTTGATGCGACTCGGGCGCTCAACAAGCTCGAGGTGTGATGTTCACGCATATAAATAATTTATGAGATGTATCGGAGACGAGCAATCAAATGCATCTAACCTTGAGATCTATCTACAGAGAGCTCTTACTGGTAACCTTATTATGAGATCTGTCGGAAAGGACTTATTATTTATCCATCTACGGAAAGGACTTAATACGTATTATTTATGAGATCCATCTACGGAAAGCAATCAGGACGCATAATTTATGAGATCCATCTACGGAAAGCAATCAAGACTTGATCTTCTCTATAATATCTACGGAGAGCATAGCCTGAATGAGACCTTTCTACGGCGAGCACTTACGCATAACCTCAATGACTTTTCTACGGCGAGCATAACCTCGGAGAGCATACCTCAATGAGAACCGAGAGCATAAAAAACAGCTGATGCTGTACCACGTTCGTTATGCTATTATGCTTACTTCGCTTAAATAAATTACTTACAGCTCCTGGCTGGCCTTCGACTTCTTCTTCTTCGACTCGGTCTTGCGAGTGACCGGGTCCGGAACGACACCACCCTGCTTGATGATGACGTGGCCGAGAAGCTGGTTGAGCTCGTCGTCCTTGCGGACGGCCAGGGCAATGTGACGGGGGATGATACGGGTCTTGCGGTAAGCGCGCGCAGCGTCCGAAGCCATATCGAGGATTTCAGCCGTCAGGTACTCGAGCACACCGGCGAGGTAAACGGGAGCACCCGAACCGATACGCTGGGCGTAGTTGCCCTTCTTCAAGAAACGGTGGACACGGCCGACGGGGAAGATCAGGCCAGCGCGCGCCGAACGCGACTGGGTGCCCTTCAGACCGACTTCAGTAGACTTGCCTCCAGATTTGCCACCAGACATTTGTTGATTTAAGTGTGTGTTTGATGTTATGTGCTTTTATGGACGCGACGCCGTCGCGGTTATATATGGGAGGAAGGTGGGCGTATCGTGTGGCAACCGCCCGATGATCATGGTGCTGATCCGCACGGGCAGCGACCCCAGATCGTGCTCGCGCGCACAGGTCACGGGGTTTCATCAGCCAAAGTGATGAGACCCTCGACCCTGGACCTTCTCATATATATAGCGGCGCGAAACACAGCTGGCTTGCCACCACCACTCAGTATACTAAAACACAATGGCACCCAAGGCTGCTAAGGCTCCCGCTGCGAAGGCTCCCGCCGGCAAGGCTCCGGCCACCGACAAGAAGGCCGGCAAGAAGACGACGACCTCTGCTGCTGACAAGAAGAAGCGCTCGAAGGGCCGTAAGGAGACCTACTCTTCGTACATCTACCGTGTGCTTCGGGAGGCCCACCCTGACACGGGTATCTCCACTAATGCCATGAGCATCATGAACTCGTACGTGAACGATCTTTTCGAGCGCATCGCTAGCGAGGCCTCGAAGCTCGCGGCTTACAACAAGAAGTCCACCATCTCGTCGCGTGAGATTCAGACCGCGGTCCGTCTCGTCCTCCCGGGTGAGCTCGCGAAGCACTCGGTCATGGACGGGTCCCATGCTCTGTCGAAGTTCTCCGCTTAAACCTATTTATCAGACCCATATAGCATAATTACGACGAAATCTCGGTTGCACGTGGTGATTAGGTGTGTAGATGCTTGCTTAGATCGCCTTGGGCCGTGCTGCTTCTTTAGACGCGTGCTGCACGCTCTAAACGCGTCGCTGCACGCTTGAAACGCGTCATTGGACGCCGGTGGATTATTCATGTTTTCGCGTAGAGACGCGGAAATGCGCAAAGTGTTTGATTGTGGATATATGTAGATAGACGTGGTATTAAGTGGATACGTGGTGTGTGAATGCATGGTAAGTGGATACGTGTGGTATGTGTACCTATGGGTGGACAAATGTGGATACCTGTGGATGATTGTGGTGCCTGGATGTCTGTGCCTGGATGTCTGTGAGTAATTGTAGATACCTGGATACTTGTGGATACCTAGGAATTGGATACGTGGGTACCTGGATACCTGGATACCTGGTACCTGCGATACCTGGATACCTGGAAACCTGGTACCTGCGATACCTGGATACGTGGTACCTGCGATCGTTTGTAACTGCGGACAACAATGAACAACAGTAAATAGTGAACACTTTCGCTAATATATACGGGCATTATGAACCAAAGCGAATTTTATTATTCATCTCGACATCTCAAATCCCTACGCCGGCTAATCAACCTGTATAGCCTTCCGAACCAAAAATCTCGAAATATCTCAATATAGTGAAAAAAAAACCAATTAAACAATTAAAACAAATGCCAAGGATGCACTCCATCCATACCCCAAATATTGGTAAACAAACTGGAGGATGAACAGATTCCGCGAGTCGATCCCCGTTTTGGTCCCTACATACTCGGGCGGCATCCTAACCAAGTACGAAGACGCACTGGTTCTCGTTATCGCCGTTGCAAAAGGGTCATTGCCGCGGGCCACGCGATGCCCCCTCCAACTCGAGGTCAAAAACCTCGTTGTGTCTGGCAACATCTTCGTTATCCAGTACAACCGCGACGGAATTGAGCGCTGGCGCGACACAATTGCATGGAGCAGATCGCGCACGGCCGGCAAGTTTTTGCTGTACTGCGACAAAAGCCATACTGAGCGGCCCAGCACAAGAGTGAAGCGCGCAGGGCCCGCGCTGAGCCTTGAACGCACGTTCGGCGAAACGAGGCCGGCTGCGAACGGGTTCTACAAGAAGACCATCACACTCAAGTGGGAAGGCCGCGCATACCGCGTCGTGTCCTATTTCTGCGCGTCGGATGTTGAAAGGGGCTGGCTTCTGCCGCCATCGCGCGACCTAGAGCTGCAGCGCCACATCGCATACGTCTCTGATTGGGACACAGAGTAGCTTTGGCCGGCCAATCTTGTTACCAAGTCCAATTCACGTCGTTCACCAATCGTCGTTCACCAACGTCATTCACAGTGCTCACATCGCTCACAGTGCTCACATCGCTCACAGTGCTCACATCGCTCACAATGCTCACATCGCTCACAGTGCGCACATTGCTCACAATGCGCACATTGCTCACAATGCCACGTTCCCAGCGTTCTAACGCCCACACCATCACAGCCATCGAAGACGTCAAGGTCGCGGACCGATCCGGGTTCGGGCCATGTCTGAGAACGTCAAAGATCTGCTCGACTCGCTCGACATCAAGCAAGGCCAGAAGGCGAAGCCGAAGAAGAGCTCCCTGAAGCGCAAAGAGCACAAGAAGGCCGGCGATGACATCCTCGGGTTCCTCGATAACCTCGATAAGAAGGACGCAGCGCGGCCCGAGAAGGCGAGCGACGCGCCGGTGAGCGACGACGCGCCGCGCGACGACGCGCCGCGCGCCGCCGAGGACGCGAGCGCGGCTCAGCCGCAGGAGTCTGTGGAAATCGACCCCGTGGCCTCGATAACGAGCTGGTGGAGCCGCAACAAGGGCGGCATCTGGTCGAAGGTCGAGAACGCGAGCAACTCGCTGCAGGACGCCGTCACCGAGACGGTGAAGCAGGCGCGGCACGCCGAGGCCGGCGCGCGCGATGAGCAGGCCGCCGGGCTGTCGTCGTGGCAGAGCAAGCTGACGTCGGTGCTGAACACAATCATCCCGCCGATCTCGCGGCACGAGCAGCTGCGCATCCACATTTTCCACGACATGGTCGGCTACCCGAGCGTCGACAAGCTTCTGTACGAGGTGTTCGACTACGTCATGGACCAAGTCGAGGGCGGCGGCGACCTGAACCTCGTTGTGCAGAAGGGCAAAGAGCGGCACCGCGTCGGCTCGGACCACGACGTGCACCGGGACCTGAACGCGGCACGCTGCTCGCTCGACGTCGCCGCGAAGCTTGCGAAGGCGAACGTCGAGGGCATCCCGCCGGCGCCGGCCGAGGAGCCGCCGCACCCGAGCATCCGCATTTCCGAGGTCTACGTCTCCATCCAGCCGGTCATCATCCCCGAGGGCGAGCTCTACTTCGTTGTGTACCTCCTCGACAAGGAGCACAGCGTCGAGATCGCGACAAACTCCCAGGGCATGCCCGAGGAATGGGCGAAGTGGCTCGACGACGCCGGTAGCTTCAAGGACGCGCCCTTCGATCCGCGCGAGTGGGTGTTCGGCTGGATCGAGGACGCGCTGAGCCTCGCGTTCGGCGTCACGGCGCAGCAGTACGTGACGACGAGAATGGGGATCACGAGCAGAGACGGCGCGGGCGAGCCGAGCACGGAGAGCGAGCCGAGCAAGGAGAGCGAGCCGAGCACGCAGAGCGAGCCGAGCACGCAGAGCGAGCAGCCAAAGTCGACATAATATTTATAAATTCGTTGAAGAGGTCATATACCGTGAAACAAGTTTACGAGTGGATCGCAGAGACGGCGCGCCGAGCCAGGACGGAGTTGTATGAATTCGTTTTCATTTATAGATCATGGAATACAAATTCGCAACGAATGGATCGCAGAGACGGCGCGGAGCCAGCAGAGTCGACATATGTCTATTCGTTAGATGTATATGATTATGTACATTATGTACAATGGATGTCTAAATTCGTTAGCGTGTAAATGGATGTCTAAATTCGTTAGCATGTATATGTACAGTTAGGCCTTCGCGACGTGCAGCTTGTCGTTCTTCACCGACACGGCAACGGTGTCGCCGTTCAAGACCTTGCCGTCGAGGAACAGCAGCGACATCGGCTTCAGCAGCTCTCTCTGGATGAGCCGGTTCAGCGGCCGCGCGCCGTACAGACGGTCGTAGCCCTTGTCGGCGAGCCAGTCCTTCGCGTCGGCCGAGACGTCGAGCTTGATCTGCCGGTTCTCGATGCGCTGCTGCACCTCGGCGAGCCGCAGGTCGACGATGTGCCGGATGCTCTCGCGCGACAGCCGGTTGAACACGACGATCTCGTCGAGCCGGTTGATGAACTCCGGCGGGTAGTAGCTGCTGAGCGTGTCCGTGACCTTCTTGCGCACGTCCGCCGAAATCTTGCCGCTCTCGTCGGCCGTCGGGTCGCTAACAAGAATGTCCTGGCCGATGTTCGACGTCAGCACGATGATCGTGTTCTTGAAGTCGACCTTGCGGCCCTGGCCGTCGGTGAGGCTGCCCTCGTCGAGCACCTGCAGCAGCAGCTTCGAGATGTCGGGGTGCGCCTTCTCGAGCTCGTCGAACAACACGACAGCGTACGGCTTACGCCGCACGGCCTCGGTCAGCTCGCCGCTCTCCTCGTAGCCGACGTACCCGGGCGGCGCGCCAATGAGCCGCGCGAGCGAGTGCTTCTCCTGGAACTCGGACATGTCGAACCGGATGATCGTTTTCTCGTCGTCGAACAGGAAGTTCGCGAGCGCCTTCGTCAGCTCGGTCTTGCCCGTGCCCGTCGGGCCCAGGAACATGAAGCTGCCGACGGGCCGCTTCTCGTTCGTTAGCCCGGCGCGCTGCATCTGCACGGCCTGCGTGACGGCGTCAATTGCCTCTTCCTGGCCAATGACGCGCTCGTTCAGCGCCGAGCTCATCCGCAGAATCTTGTCCTTCTCGCCCTGCATGAGCGTGTTCGTCGGGATGCCGGTCATGCGGCCGACGACGCGCGCAATGTCGTTGCTCGTGACCATCTCGTGGAGCATGCGCGTCTCGTCCGCGTCGGCCTCCGTGCCCGGCTTCGGCAGCCTCGCCTCGAGCTCGGGGATCACCGAGTACTGGAGGCGCGAGGCCGTCGCGAAGTCCGCCGTCTGGCGCGCGATCTCGAGCTCCGTCTTCGCCGTCTCGAGCTCCTCCTTCGCCTCCTTGTTCGCGTTCAGCGCCTCGCGCTCTTTCTGCCACACGTCGTTGAGCCGCGTTTGCTCGTCCTGCTTCTGCGCGAGCTTGTCCTCAATGACCTTGCGCCGGTCCAGAGACACGGGGTCCGACTCCTTCTTCAGCGACTCGAGCTCGATCTGCAGCGTCGTGATGACGTGGTCCACGGCCTCGAGCGCGTCCGGCTTCGACTCGTGCTGCAGCCGCAGCGCCGAGCACGCCTCGTCGACCAAATCGATCGCCTTGTCCGGCAGAAACCGGTCGGTGATGTACCGGTTCGAGTACACGGCCGCCGTGACGAGAGCTTGGTCGGTGATCCGCACGCCGTGGTGCACCTCGTACTTGTCTTTCAGCCCGCGCAGAATCGAGATCGCGTTCTCGACCGTCGGCTCCTGCACGTGAACGGGCTGAAACCGCCGGGCTAGGGCCGCGTCCTTCTCGATGTACTTGCGGTACTCCTCGAGGGTTGTCGCGCCGCAGCACTGCAGCTTGCCGCGCGCAAGCGCCGGCTTGATGAGGTTCGACGCGTCCACAGAACCTTCGGATTTGCCGAGCCCGAGCAGGATATGCAGCTCGTCAATGAACAGAATGACCTGGCCTTCCTCCTTGTCAATGGCATCAAGCACGCCCTTCAAACGCTCCTCGAACTCGCCGCGGAACTTCGCGCCGCTGATCAGCGAGCCGAGGTCGAGGCTGACCACGCGCTTGCCCTTGATCGACTCGGGCACGAGCCCGCGCGCGATCTGCTGCGCGAGCCCTTCCATGATCGCCGTCTTGCCCGTGCCGGCCTTGCCGATGAGGCTCGGGTTGTTTTTCGTGCGCCGGCTCAGAATCTGGATCGTGCGCTTGATCTCGTCGTCGCGGCCGATCACGGGGTCCAGCTTGCCCTCGCGGGCGAGCTGCGTCAGGTCTGTGCCGAACCGCTCGAGCGGCGGCAATTGCTCCTCCGGGTTGCCGCCCATATTGAGCTGCATCCGCGGGAACGACGTCCCGAAGCGGCGGACGGGTGTGCGGACGGGGGTGAAATTTGTGGTATTTGCGAATTTGGCCGCTAGCGGCCGGCTAGCCACGCGGGCCGACAATGCACGCGACACAAACGGACGCACATTGAGCGGCCGCGCAAGCCGCGTCGTAGTTCTTAGTTGTGACATGTGCTCGTCCAAAACCGCTGGGTTCGCATATATATTTCGACACTTTAAGGGTTAGGTCGAGTCACTTACATAACTGGCATCTTCGAGGCTATTCGAGAAGTGAGGCCGATCCTTTGACGATGGATAACATAGCAATAAATTAAAGAGGGGTATTAAGTACAATTTTGCGTCAGAACATATTATGGGCCTCTGCGACCGTTCTCTGGCGGTGGCCAAGGGTGACGTCCGAGTCCTCGCTATCGTCGACTGCGTCTATCGTCTTCGCGGCGGGAATCGTGACGGCTGGCGAGACCTCGCGCTGCTTGCGCCGGCGCCAGAAGAAGTAGGCCGTGCCGAGGGCCGCCGCCAAAGCAATTACGCCTAGCGGCACGGCCAAACCGATCGCGATTTTGCCGCCCGTGCTGAGACCGCCGCCGTCCCTGTTTTGCGCGATGCCCGTGGCCGAGCCGGCGTGCGTCGACGTCGAGCTCGGCGATTCTGTGGACGTCACCATCTCCGTGACGATCGACCCGTTTACGGTTGAGGTTATGAGCGATTTCGACGAGCTGTGCGCCGAGCTCGTTGTTCGTGACGACGCGCGCGACGAGGCCGACGACGAGTGCGACGATGAATGAGAGGATGAATGCGATGATGAATGAGAGGAAGTGGATGAATGAGACGACGAGTTCGCCGAGCTCGACAGAGCACTGGAGCTCGAAGCCGAGCTCGACGCCGAGCTCGACGCCGAGCTCGACGCGCTCGAGCTCACAATTGAGCTGCTGCTCGCGCTGCTGCTGGCGCTCGAGCTCAGCACGGAGCTCGACACGGCCGAGCTCGATACCGAGCTTGACGCGGCCGAGCTTGACACACCCGAACTGGGATCCGCTGAGCTGCTCGGTGCCGAGCTGCTGAGTACCGAGCTCGAGAACGCAGAGCTCAGGTGTGCCGTCGAGCTGGGCTCCGCGCTCAGACTGCCCGCAGTCGAGCTCGTGGTGCTTTCTGGTGAGCTTGTCGAGCTTTCTGTTGAGCTCTGCCGGCTGCTCAAAAAGCTCGATATGAAGTCATACGAGGACGTGTCTGTAGTCGAGAACGGGTCTGACGAGGTCGTCTCAATGGACGTGAACTCTGGAGACGTGCTTGTGGAGCCCATATCATTATTGGTCCTGTCCGCTGAAGTACTGGTTGAGGCATTTGCTGGTACGTTAGTATTTTCCATTCTACTCCTTTGAGACGAGTAGCGAAGAGCGGATCAGAGTGTGACCTCCTTGCGAGCGGCGGAAGTAGCAAGAGGAGTCGGCGGTCGATCCAATAAGAAGGAGGCTGATCCTTCCGGTGGGCGTAGTTCTGCCGGGACTCCCTCAACTAGAATTTTGACAGGGCTTACAGGGCAAGGGTGAATGCAGATACGAGGTAAGGTAATATGAGGCGAGTGCGCTCATGTCTCAGGCGCTTGAACCGGCCAATTCTGAAATATAAACACGCATTGACTCCCGGGGGTGCGCGAAAGCACAATCTCCCGTTTCTCAGACGTTTTCCATGGTGCAAAGACACCTAGATCTGCCCCACCCGTGAGCAAACCACTGTACCAAAAATAGGCGATCTCCAAGAAAGCCTTGCCCTCCCAGCGTAAAAAGCATCTCTAGCCTAGGCCAGTCTGAGTTGAAAAGGCCTGTACGGCCACCTCGCGCATTCGCTTGCTCTCTCTATCTTGCCGACCAACTTACCTAAAGACGTTTGTACCATTTCGCACGATCTTCAGCCTGGATTCATTAACTAGAGAGCCTTGTAAAGGCCTTTATAATTATCTGGTACGTACGGGCCCATTTATAGACCGGCTTTTTTAGCTATGGCACCCACGTTTGCCGCTTATTTTAAGCAGACGTCGTCGTATCCAGTCGGCAGAATTGCGCGGGGCAAGGTTCGTATTAGCGTCAAGCGGCAAAAATAAATCTTCTGCAGCCGCAAAATTGTGTTCACTTTCGCTAAACAAGCTAGCTATTATCTCTTTTTTCTATAAGCCACATATGTCACGCGACGCGCTCGCGGCATGTGAAAACTTTCGTGACGTAGATGGCATGCGTAATATAGTAGGGTTAGTACGCTTGCTAAGAAAGCAGGCGGACTCCATCATTAATTAGTGAACGTTCTAGAGAGTGATTGTGGCTTCCAAGCCAATTTGTGCAAATTCATTAGATATCATAGTTAAACAGGACAATCTCGTAATTAGCTCCTTTTCCTCAATCGCCGTTTCGTTGGGGGCTCTTTTGGAGCCTCGTCATCCACGGTCTCCTTGTCTTTCATTGCGCGCAAGGCCGACCTTGTCAATGGCCGCCGCCGTTCGGGAATGGGCTTGGCCTTTGCCGCTTTACGCCGCCGCGCCGGTCTCTTAGGCGAGGCCGGTCTCTTAGGCGAGGCCGGCGGCGACTCCTCAGACGGCGCTTCGTGCGGTGATGCAGGGGATTCCGCGGGCTCCCGTTTGCGCTTGCCCCCAAACAAGGGCGAGATGGCAAATAGAGACTGGGCTTTCCCGACATTCGCCTTAGTGGTTTCGTCAATGCTTTCTGTTGGCGCGAACTGCGGCATTTCTGCGGGCTCTGCCGCTCTTGCGGGCCTCGGCGCCGAGCCGCCGAAGAGCGACGAGCTCGAGAGAAGGCGGTGCGCCGTTGCCGACAGTAAAGAGAACTCCTCGTCGGCGTACGAAAGCACCGTTGGCGCCTGCTCCGGGAGCTCGCTCTCCGCACCCGTGCTTGGAGTGACCGTGAACCCGACATTGAACAAATTCCAGCGCGGGTTCACTGGTTTAGCGGTCCCGGCGCTTGTACTTTCTTCGGCGTGGCCTTTCTCGACCTCCTTAACCTCGGCTTCGCTATCCTGCTGCTCATCTTTCTCGCTTTCGCCAAGATTTTCGTTGCGTGTGTGCCCACTTTCTCCCGTTTCCGACTCCGCCTTCATGCTTTCCTTCATGTTTTCCTCATTTCCCATGTCCTCCACATCCTCACTGCTCTTTTCTGTGGCAGGACCGAAGGAGAAGCCAACAAGATGTGTTTTTTTTGTGCCGAAATTCTCGAGGTTGGCGGCCCCTTCATGCTCGCTGTGCGGCACATTGTCGACGGGATTTTGCACGGGCTTTTCATTCTCTGGGAAGTAGAGGTATGACTGGCTGAACTCCTCCGAGTCCATGGGCGGTTTCAGTTCTTGGCCGAATTCGAGAGGCAAAACATCACTGTCCTCGCGATACTCGTCATATCTCGGGGACGCCTCTGAATACTCGCCGAGAGATTTGTAGCTTCCTGCGTCGCTTTCGACGTCGCTTTTGGTGCCTTCCGTGTCGACGTCCATGCTGTCTTCAGGCTCAGAGCTCACCTCATTTTGGCCTTTACGAGCGGGCCTCATCTCGTCGTGAGCCTCGTCATGAGTCTCGCCGTGCTCGTCATGAGTCTCGCCGTGAGTCTCAGCGTCGACCAAATTGTCGGCATCGTCAACATCGATCTCGTCAACATCGTCGACATCAACATCGTCGACATCAACATCGTCGACATCAACATCGTCGACATCAACATCGTCGACATCAACATCGTCGACATCAACATCGTCGACATCAACATCGTCGACATCAACATCGACTTCATCGACTTCGTCGACATCAACATCGACTTCGTCAACATCATCAACATCGACCTCATCAACATCGACTTCGTCACTGTCGGCACCAACCTCATCCACTGCATCGCCTTCGTACTCATCATAACAATCGGCGTCATCGTACTCGTCATAACAATCGGCATCTTCAAACTCGTTGTAACAATTGGCATCCTCAAACTCGGCCGCACCCACTCCATCGAGTACGCGCGCGCCGGCATCAAGCTCGTCGACTTTTTGTTCCTCGACTCCACCGTCACCCGCATCAATGCCCTCTCCTGCGTCGACCTTGCTCGTCTCATCTTCGCTAGGAGAAAAGAGCCCGGATAACGAATTCTCTTCGTACTCGCCCGCTTCCGATACCTCACTGGGCCGGAAATCACGTCCAGACTGCGAGAATCTCTGGAGGCTTTCACGCCATGCTGTTTCGGACTGCCGCTCGACGGCATGCGCTTCCTCGGCCTCATCGCGGCCGACGGCTCGCCGCAGCTTTGACACAAGCGATCCCATCCAGGAGAAGTCAAAGCCAGGGGCCTTTGGCCTACCTTTCAATGATTTTGGGATGTCCCTCATGTCTGTAAGGGACAGTGTTCTGAGTAAAGAAGCAGATGCTATAATCCTCAGCCTGAGGTATGTAAGGGAAGCGAGGGCACGGTTAACGGCGGCCGGACTTTGAATTGACGATAATCTAATCTAAATAACAGAATATTATTCGAGTTCGTTTTTCATTGAAAAGGCTCTTCACTTAATTGGCTATAGCGTCACTCAATTTTTCAACTCGGCCTCTCTCGGGTTAGGCTTGGTCATAAATTATTTTTCAGCATGGGAGCCGGTGCGAGTAAGGTCAGTAAAGGAAGCCTTTACGACTTACTCGAGGTGTCGCCTAGCGCAGATAAGCAGGAATTGAAGCAGGCCTACCGCCGTAAAGCCCTCGAACTACACCCCGACCGGAATTTTCAGCGCGAAGAAGAAGTCACGGCGCAGTTTGCGAAAGTCCAGGCCGCTTATGATCTGCTAATTTCAGAAGAACGCACGCGGTACGACCAAAAGCTCTCCAATGCCAAATTCGAGTACGATGGCAACTTCACACCGGCGAGCGTCGTGAGAGAAGTCACTGAGAAAGTGCTCGCGGATGACCTCGACTACGCCTTAATAGAGTCGCTATTCGCGAAATTGAAGCAGGAGGAACAAGAGTCGGCTTTCGAACAGGAATTGGATGCGCCGACGTCCCTAGCGACTTTCGGCAAGAGTGGGGATGCGTGGCATAAAGCGAAGCCGTTCTACGATAGCTGGGAATCGTTCACGACAATCAAGACCTTCGAATGGGAAGATATATACCCCGCGGATGCACCAAGCAAACAAGCCCGTAAGAAATTCGAGCAAGAAAACAAGAAAATCCGCGAGGCGTCGAAACGCGAGTTTAATGCGGCCGTGCGGCGGGCCGTGCAGCTGCTTAAACAACGCGACAATCGCACGCCGAGGCAGAAGACGCAGCCTAAATCGCGGACCGCTGCAGTGAAGGATCCTAAATTTCTCCTCGATAAGCCGCCGGCTCTAGAGAAGCTGAGCGTGGAGCCGAAGAAGGGGAAAGCGAAGGCGAAGCTCGAGCGCAAGAAACAGGGGCACCACCATATCCTGACTTGTGGCACCTGTGGTGTGGAAATGTCGGGCCCCGAGCTCATGGAGCACAAGAAAATTACGCGCCATCCCTGAGTACTTCCGTAGCTTTTAATTATTTGTTACATACGACCTCTTGTACATGGTCTTCAGCTTAAATACAGAATCTATGGGACTTCATTGAACACATTCAGTTCCGAGTCCGACTTCGCGGGATGGCGCTCGTCCTTGCCGAGATGCCGCTGTTTGTCGAGATTCGCGAGGTCCTCTTCCGTGACTCCCGTGATGTAATGCCCGTTGAATACACCGATCTCGAACCCAGTGATTTGCAGTGGCTCTGTGGCGGCCGCATACTGGCATGCGCGGAGCAGGTCGTCGGTATGCTGGTAGAACAACCCGTCGCAGCCCAAGGTCGACCGGATCTCGTCGACGGCGCGGTTGTGCGCGACAAGCGCGCGCGAGTCGGCGAGGTCGATGCCGTAAATATGGTTGTAGCGGATAGGCGGCGAGCAAGACGCGAGGTAGACCCGGTTCGCGCCGGCCTCTCTTGCCATCTGCACGATCTCAAACGACGTCGTCCCGCGCACAATGCTGTCGTCTACAAGCAGCACATTCTTCCCGGCAAACTCGACTTTGTTCGCGTTCAGCTTGCGGCGCACAGAGCTGCGGCGCTCGCTCTGGCTCGGCATGATGAATGTGCGCCCAATATAGCGATTTTTCACGAATCCCTCGCGGTATGGCAGCCCAAGCTCCGTCGCAGTGGCGAGCGCGCTCGGATTCGAGGTGTCCGGCACGGGGATAACGACATCGATCTTCTTGTGGACGTCCTTGTTCGTCCCACCCATTTCCTGCCGTATTTGGTGACCTAGAAGCGTGCCCATCTCGATGCGCGACCGGTAAACGCTGATGCCGTCGATCACAGAGTCCGGCCGCGCGAAGTACACGTACTCGAAGATACACGGCGAGTAGCTCTTCGCCTCGACGACTTGGGCAACGATAGGCTGCGCGTGCGCGTCCTTCGTGATCATGACCGCTTGGCCGGGCAAAACGTCGCGGACGTTCGTGAACCCGCGCGCCTCGAGCGCGATGTTCTCGCTCGCGAACATGTAGTCCGTGCCGTGCTCGCCGAGCCGCTCGCCGTAAACAAGCGGGCGGATGCCGTGCGAGTCGCGGAACCCGAGAATCCCGTAGCCCGCGATCATAGCCACACAGGCGAACCCGCCCTCGACCAATTGGTAGACGCCGCGGAGCGCCGTGACGATGTCGTCCACGTTCACACGGCGCTTATTGAAATCCTGGAGCTTTGCGGCAAAAACGTTCAGCAGCAGCTCGGAATCGCTCTCAGTGTTGATGTGCCGGTGAACGACTTCATCGAGGTATTTTTTAAGGAACTCGGCGTTCGTTAAGTTGCCATTGTGAGACAGGGAAATGCCGTACGGGGAATTCACGTAGAAGGGCTGTGCCTCGGAATTGGCGGACGTGCCCGCGGTCGGGTACCGCAGGTGGCCAATTCCCATATTTCCGAAGAGATTCGCCGTGCGCGAGGGCGTGAAAACGTCACGGACCATGCCGTTACCTTTGCATTGGTACACTCTGCCCCGCGGTTCGCAGGTCATAATGCCACAGGCATCTTGGCCACGGTGCTGCAAGTAATGGCATCCCTCCAAAAGCTCGGGGGCCGCTTCGCCTTCCGGGTTCGAGAGCAGGAGGCCGAGAACACCGCACATGAAATTTTTCAGCTTACTCAGGTACACCTCAAATACATCTTTATTTGCCTGACCGGTGAATGGTTCGTTGGACCCGAGATCGCAAATACAATTTAATTTGCATTGAAAAGCGCAATTAGTCGTGGGAATGAGAGTTTGGAGTTGAGGCGGCATGATGTACATACTTTGACGCCATATCCCTGATACAGACCAGGCTCCTTTCTGCCGAGCAGAGACCCGAGGAATAGATACAGATCTGCTAGATACTATTTGCCGTATGTCTATATCTTCTTACGACCTTCGTCCAGTATACCTATGCATACAGGGGCGCCTATCTATCATATATCAAGCAAATTTCGGCCTCTCAAATTCGGTCTCTCAAATTGGGCGTCGCAAATTGGGCATCGCAAATTCGGCGTCACAAATCCGGCGTCACAACTCCGGCGTCACAAATTCGGATGTGCGGGTCTACCTCCGTGTGCGGATCTGAACCATCAGGTTAGGTTAACGTCCATGATCGCGTTGTGGAGAAGCCACGAGAGTCTGCGGTTCGACGCCTTGCAGCGGGCGGCGGAATTAAATGTGAGTGAAGACCACGACCGGTTGTTACAAAGCGTCGATCTTTCGATGCTCGACTCTCTCGAAACATGGGAAGCCGAGAACCTGTTGGCATTGGCACGGGCTCTCGGCAAGCTTCGTGCGAAACCTTGGCACGAGGCGAGCAAGCTCGGGAACATCTTACTGGCGAGCCCGAAACTCCGGGTTGTCTCGGCGAAAAACTTCAAAGGCACCGACTTCTCGCAGATCGATATAAACCGCGAGGTCGCGCGGAACTTGACGAAGTACTTCGCGTCGCATGGCGACCACTGGCAGCTGAAGGCGTTTTTCGCCGAGTTCCAGAAGCTCTGGGAGGATGGAGACGCGGCGCTGATCAGCGCGTTTATTGGTTACCTAGAAGGCATTGCGCGGGCCGGGAACTCCGAAGTCGTTGACCAGGGGCTTGTGCTCGAGCTCGCGAAGATGTGCGACTCCGAGTTCATCGAGAAATGCCGGCAGCGTGCCCCCGACGCCGACGCGATGGAGATCATCCACTCGGCCGTGCAGGTGATTGCTCTGCATGCGCTGTCGCACGGCTGCGAGAATGCGGGCCGCGTCTTGGAGTTTGCCGACATAAAAATCGGGCAGCTCGACGACTCTTACCATTTCCACCACCACGACGTCTCGCCGCTGCTCGAGCCGTCAATGGCGGCACTTTTCGAGCTCCTCGAGGCCTATTTAACCTCGCTAGACGCAACGAAGGTCTGGGACCTCGTTGTGAAAGTGCTCGATGAAGAGGGGCCCCAAAACAAACAGCTCGCAAAAACACTGGCCCGACTCACGGCAAAGCTCATTGGCGATAATGGCGAGCTGTTTGCCGTGTACTTCGAGCAGCTGCTCTGCTTCTTAGTGCGGCTCAGCCCGGCCACGGCCGCAGAGGCCGCGGCAGACTTTATGAGCGTGTTCGCCGATAACGTCACGACGGAGGCGAGCCGCACAAAACTCGTTTACACGGTCATGAATTTGCTGACGAAGAGCCAGGTCGACGCGTGCTCGTCGCCGCACGACTTTGTCGGCGCACTGCTGGCCGTGCTCGTGGCCATTGTGGAGCATCTTGGCGACAACATCGATTACGTGCTGCTGGCGGTGGCCGTGCTCGACCAGAAGAAGGGCACGATCAGCCCCGAAGTCGACGCGAAGATCATCGAGACGTGGGGGCTGCTCGCGCCGAGGCTGCCGCAGCCGAAGTTCGAGGACCTTCTGCAGCAGCTCGTGAAGGCCGAGCAAGTAGGCGACCCTTTGATCAGGATGGCCATCAAGACGGCGCGCGTTTCTTTGGCTCAGAACGCAGGGGAGCATTCGAAAGTGCTGTTCCTCCATCTGCTGGACCTCGTGATCATGAACACGGCGGAGATCCCGGACTTGATCAAGCCGCTCGCGCTCGCCTCCGAGGCCGTAGGCGACACGGGCTCATGGAGTGTCCTGAACAGGCAGCGCAATGCCTGGTTCAATCTCGCCGCTTTGGGCTACCACGCGAACTCCTTCGAGGGAGAGGACCGGCTCTACCTCGCGCGATTCGCGCGGCACTCGCCGCCTCTCGTGAGTGAGGATTCTGCGAACCACGTCGAAAGTGACCTCAAGATCAACGCGATTTTGTGCCGCGGGGCCTCGGCAAAGGTCCTCAAGTCGCAAACGAGTTTGCTCGCGGACCGCGACATTCGGTTCAGTGCGTCGCATTCGACGGTGAACCTGCTTTTCATGGCGGCGACGCTGATGATTGAGGAGCTGTGCTGCCACTCGGGCGTGATCTCGCGTCTGCCGCACTATTTCGCCGACGCCGAGCTGAGCTCGAGCGGCGAGGGGAACACGATGATGTGCCACCTTGTGAACCTGCTCGTTGCGGAGTACACGCACAATTGGGGGTTCGTTCCCCACCACGGGCTGACGGCGATGGCGAATAACATGAAAGACCTCATTGTCCTTAGCTGCCACCGCGTCAAGGCCGTCCGTGAAATCGCGGCCGGCATGGTCACGCAGATCGGCCGCGCGATCCCGGCGAGTCTGTGCCAAGGCCAGAGCCTGTACGCGATGTTCGACTGCCTGACCTTGCTCGGCGAGAGCGCCTTGAACGCAGCGGAGGACGTGTATTCGCCGCGCACGCAGTTCGTGTCGCCGCACTTAGGGATCACCCTCGAACTGGGCGACAGCCTAACTGCGCGGCGCGAGATTTCCTCGGCCTTCGAGATAAACGTCGCTAAATGGCTCGCGTTTGTGAACAAGGGGCTTTCCGCTGACCTGCGGTCCAAGCTCTACAACTACCTAAATTTGGAGGGCGTGGTCGGCCGCGGCCGCCGGTGTGCGCTCGAGTTTCTGAGCAGTGAGGGCGCAAACGATGACTTTGTTGCGCACTGCATTCTGCTGTCACGGTACGAGCTGAGCTCGGCCGGCGCCGACCTCGAGGAGATCGTCAACAAACTGCACACTGCGCGCAACGCGAAAGAGCTCCAGCACGCCTTCTCTCTGGCCGGCCCTTACATCGCGCGCGAGGAGGGCCAGCCGCTGAGTATCATTAGGGAGAGCGTGGCGGCGCCGTTCCGGATCTTTGACGAGGAGTCGATCACCTCGGGCATCACGTTCTGGTACCACATCCTGACGCACTATCCGAAGCTGCGCAACGCGCTTGTGTGTGAGGTCATCAACCGCAGCGCGCTGACGGCCGAGGAGCACCGAGGGCTTTTTTCCACCGAGAACGACGAGCTGCAGCCGATGTGGACGGAAATGGAGTACGCGCCCACAAATAAGAAGGTCATGGACCGGCATGCCGGGCTCATACAGCGGCAGCTCGCCCCGCACAGCCGGCTGTTGAACGGGTTTCTGCGCAGCTGCATGTACAACTGTGTACTGCTGAGCTCGCAGTTCTTGCCTTTTTTCGCGAGGCTCGCCGAAGTCTGGCTCACGGCGTTGAGCAGGCACCAGGGAGCAAGCTGCCACTCTCTGGCGCGGAACATGCGGCTCGAAGTCATCTCGTTCTGCATCGAGGTGCTGCACTTTCTGCACGCCACGAAAAACCAGGGAACGCGGATGCGTCCGGCGAACTCGCTGTACGCCACGAAGATTGAGTCGCTCGTGTGGCGCGCCGGGCTCGGGTGGTATGTCCAGCCGACGCCGCAGTGGTCGTACGGATCGAACTTACTTGTGCAGCAGCAGACGATTACCCTGCTGCAGCGCTTCGCTCACTACCTTAAGAGCACGCTCGCAAGCAAGTCATCGGCCGAACTGAAGCTGTTGTACGATCTTGTGTCGCAGGAGTTCTTCAAGATCGCGACGTGGTACGAGCCTCTCGGCCGGTCCGTGGACAACTTCACGAGCAAGGCAGGTGAGCTCATGTCGAAAGACGCAGACTTGACGGCAGCAGACCTGACGACGGCTTGGAACATCAGCCCGCATCTTGCGATTAGCCTCGTTTCTGGCTGGCGGTTCGAGCAGCCGGAGCTTGTGACGAGCTTGCTGCCGGTGCTGCTCGCGAATCCTTTGGCCGTTTACGAAAACCCGCTTGCGCTGCCCATGTATCTGGACGCGTTTTTCAGCCAGCAAGGCAGCAAGCGCCGGACTAAGAGCACGAGCCATGTGGTGCTCTACTGGCATCAAGTGAGCCCCATCCAGTCGATCAATTTCCTCGCGCCGCCGTACTCGACGGACCACACGACGCTCCAGTTCGCGCTACGGTCCTTACAGACGCACGACATCGCGAAAACGTTCTTCTATGTCCCGCAAATCGTGCAGCAGCTGCAGTACGACCAGAACGGACACATCGAAGAGTTCATGATGGAGACGGGCGACTACTCGCCGAAGTTCGCCCACCAGATCATCTGGAACATGAAGGCGAACATGTACATGGACGACGACGCGACTATCGAGAGCCCCCTCAAGCCGAAGCTCGATGCTGTGCTGGAGAGAATGGTCGACTCGTTCGACGGCGAGCAGCGCGAGTTCTACGAAACTGAGTTCAAGTTCTTCGGCGCCGTGACGGCGATCTCCGGGAAGCTGAAGCCGTTCATTAAGAAGTCTAAACCGGAGAAGAAAGCCAAGATCGACGAGGAGATCCGCAAGATCCACGTTCCTGAGGGCGTTTATCTGCCTTCACACCCGGATGGAGTCGTGCTCGACATCGACCGCGACTCGGGAAAGCCCTTGCAGTCGCACGCAAAAGCGCCGTTCTTGGCGAAGTTCAAAATCCGCACGGAGATCGAGGACTACGAAGGGCTGGAGGTCAGAAAACACACCGAGGATGTCATGCAAGGCGCGATCTTCAAAGTCGGCGACGACTGCCGCCAGGACGTGCTTGCGTTGCAGATCATCAGCGTGTTCCGTAGCATCTTCAATTTCTCGGGGTTGGACGTCTACGTGTTCCCGTACAAGGTCACGGCCACCGAAGCCGGCCGTGGCGTCATCGACGTTCTGCCGAACGCGACTTCGCGAGACATGCTCGGCCGTGAGGCCGTGAACGGGCTCGACCAGTGGTACCATTCCAAACACGGCGGGCCGAACAGCATCGAGTTCCAGAAGGCACGCATGAACTTCGTGAAGTCGATGGCCGCGTACTCGGTGATTTCGTATCTCATCCAGTTCAAGGACCGCCACAACGGCAACATTATGTACGGCGACGACGGCCATCTCATTCACATTGATTTCGGCTTCTGCTTTGACATCTCCCCCGGTGGCATGAACTTTGAGGCGGCTCCGTTCAAACTCACGAAGGAGATGGTCCAACTCATGGATGGGCCGCAGTCTGTGCCGTACCGATGGTTCGAGGAGTTGTGTGTGCGCGCGTTCCTGGCTTCCCGCGTCTACGCCGACGACATCTGCCGCGTCGTCCAGCCAATGATTGCTAGCGGCCTGCCCTGCTTCAAGCCACAAACAATGCGGAACTTGAGGTCGCGGTTCGTGCTCCATAAGACGGAGGCCGAGGCGGCAAAGCACATGCGGCATCTTATCAAGAAGAGCTTTGAGTCCAACTACACGAAAGTCTACGACGAGTTCCAGCGGTTCACAAATGGCATTCCCTATTAGCGAGAGACTCTAGCGCCTCATATCTTACATTTATACATTTATTGAATATTGCCGCAGAACGTGGGGGTTTAAGATACTTAAGAAATCACTAAAGCACTGGCCAATGCCAGCAAATTTAAGCTGTTGAGTGAAAAAAATTATTAAGAGCCAGTACTGACTACATATGAGATTGTATATAGCTATTCCGCTATTTAGACATTATCCTCAAAAGGTAGCTTATGAATAGTCAACAGCAATGCGTGTTTTCTCTTCAATTGTCATTGAAATTCGAGAGTGATGCTATCTTCTCGGTATGCTTCAACAAGGTTTACACTATTACTACATTACCGCTTTTGACCCACTTATTATTAGTAAGCACCATCACGATGAAGCTCGATTGCCGATTGTTTGCATGTTTTACTAGGCAGTTTTCGTTCGCATTCCCATATACGGAACTGGCAGCTACTACATAAGTTTCGACAAACGCACTTCTTCGCAGAGCTTTGCTTAGGTAGCCACAAATGCCCACTTCGGTCGATGTTAAGTGATGAACCTTATGTGGTCCCGCGAACCAACTCTAAATGATGAACCTTAAGTG
>JAJMCC010000061.1:0-47104 GCA_030584945.1 Starmerella roubikii | reverse complement strand
GGAGGGAAGGGATGGAAGAGAGGCCCCCTCATGACGGAGGGACAGGGGGATGAGAGGGACAGGGGGATGAGAAGCACGGGAGTATGAGAGGGACAGGGGGAATAGAGCGACAGGAGGACACAGGTGTCCTCTCCCGGGGTGGCGGGAGAGGGGGGCCTCTCTACCGGGGATAAATCATCGGCTATCTTCGGTAGAGAGGGGTGAGGAGGGAGGGCGGGCTCCTCACCGAATTATTTCACTGATTGGAGGTGTGGACCTTTATACAGTATCCTCGGATTCGACTCTTGAGAAGTGGCCAGTTCGACGAGACTGCGATGGTGTGGCATGCAAAGTACGGCATGCGTCGTCACGTATGCTCTGTATTGTATTCTCGGCTGAATCGGAGGTTGGAGCATGATATTAATTCGATGGTCTTTAATGTAGGCAGGTCTTCACCTGCTAAGTCGGGGCTTCCTGCATCATCCGCGGGTTTGATCCAGGGATACCTTGAGTCCGACCTCCAAGAAGGAGCATCATTTTCCTCGCTTTTCTAATCTGATATTCTATCCAAGTACATGTTCCAGTTTTCTGACAGGATGGTGGGGTGCGTAATTAGCCCACACAGGCGAGCTGCCCTACTGCAAGATATCAAATTAGGTACATTTACTGCGACGCCTAGTTAATTACCTCGACGTTTATGAATACACAATTAGTTACTTCGACGCCTGTGAATAGCCGTCGAGCTGAATGCCTCAAACCAGCGGTCCTGCCGGCTGGTTTGTAGGCGGCGAATATCGGCATTCTGCTTGTACGCCTCGATTGCCTCCTGCTTGTCCCGATTGTCCAGATCGAAAACGGACAGATCGTTGCCAATGTAGATGTCTTGGCCAATTTTCAGTGGCAAATCAACCACAAGCGAGAACGGGCCGTGCGGCACATACCACAGTGCTTCCTTTGTGAAGTCGCGATCGGTCACGACTATGCCGAAATGCTCGAGCACCTTCTTGTCGTCCTCGTTGAAAATCGGGTCCCAAGCCGATATCTCCTTGACCTTTAAATGCCCAGCCATAATGAGCAGCAACGCGAGTTGGAATCGCGGGTTCACGAATTCTGTGAACGAGCCTAGTGCGAGGCACCGAATGCGGCTGACAGACGGGATCCGGGCTTCCGGTTCCTGAGCAAGTGCCTGGGCCGGTTCCTGGGCCGGTTCCTGGGCGTGCGGCTCTGGGGCAGCCAGGCTCAAGGACTGGCTAGTGTCAGCAACCACGGAATCGAGCTGGTCGAGGAACTTTGGGAGCCATGCCGAGCCGCGAAGCTCGCTCACGCGGCCGTTGATGGCCTTTACGTAGAAGTCGACGTCGCTCATGCAACTCTATACGGAATTTTATTTATCTAGGCTATTTCACCACCCTCTCCGTCCCCACTATCTAGGGTTCACAACACTACAACAATCTCCGGGCGATGAAGATCTACTACATAGGCATCCTGAAGTCCGGCCCCGAGGCTGTGGAGCTCACTGCCGTCAAGGATCTGTCCTCGTTCTCGTTTTTCGAGCGGTCGTCGGTCGCGCAGTTCATGACCTTTTTCAGCTCGACGATTGCGTCGCGAACGTCGAAGGGCCAGCGCCAGAGCATTGAAGAGTCAAACTACATCGGACACGTCTACGCGCGCCAAGAGGGCCTCGCCGGCGTCGTGATCAGCGACAAGGAATACCCCGTGCGCGTCGCCTTCAGCGTGCTGAACAAGGTGCTCGACGAGTACCTGACTGCGCATCCGAAGCAGGACTGGGACTCGGCCACGACGCACAACGTCGCGTCGCTGGACGTGGGCTTCGCGCCGCTCGACGAGTACCTCAAGCGGTACCAGGACCCGCACCAGGCGGACGCGCTGCTGAAGGTCCAGCAGGAGCTCGACGACACAAAGATCGTGCTCCACAAGACGATCGAGAGCGTGCTGCAGCGTGGCGAGAAGCTGGACACGCTTGTTGACAAGAGCGAGGCGCTCAGCGCGAGCAGCAAGATGTTCTACACACAGGCAAGAAAGACGAACTCGTGCTGCACCATCATGTAAAGGGCAAGACGAGCTGGTGGCATTTGGAAGGATATTCGGATTAATCTCCATAATAGAATTTTCGTAGCAACTATCATCGTGGAAGGATCATCGTAGCAACTATCATCGTGGAAGGATCATCGTAGCAAGGATCATCGTGGAAGGATCATCGTAGCAAGGATCATTGTGCAAGGATCATCGTAGCAAGTGTCATCGTGCAATTATCATCGTAGCAAGTGTCATACTGCAATTATCATCGTAGCAACTCCTAGCACAATTCATGGGATGCATTATGGGATCATTCATGAGAGCCTTTACTCGCAGTTGAGTTTACAAGTACCCCACATAAGCTTGCTGAAGAATTCATATTTGAATCAGTTACTGAATGTCTACTAATCTTCGCTCATACATCATATGACTTTGTACACGACTCTGCTCGAAGATGTACTCCGAAGAAGAAGACGCGTACTCCGAGTTTTGTATGCCGTCTTCTTACGCCCTGCTACATTTTGCTACGGAAATTCGGCCGCGAAAGCGGCTCATAAACGCCGCTAGACAAATGGTCCACAGGCACGGCATCGTGCGCCTTGAGAAACGACGTGTCCAACAAGCTCTCGTCGAGCTCGTCGAGCTTTGTCACACCGAGCAGACGCATGTTCATCTCAATCTCGTCGTTCAGCAGTTGCATTGCTCGCGACACACCATCGACGCCGTACGTGCTCATGGCATACAAAAACGGCCGGCCAATGCCGACACCCTTTGCGCCGAGACACAGCGCTTTCAGCACATCGGTGCCTCGGCGAATGCCGCCGTCCACAAACACGTCGATCTTCAGATTGCGCTTCCGTAGTTCCGGCATCACTTCGGCAAGCACTTCGACGGCGGACCGGCTGAAATCTAGCTGCCGGCCGCCGTGGTTGCTCAACACCACGCCGTCGAGCCCCATTTCGGCCGCCTTCACGGCATCCTCCCATCTCTGGACACCCTTCAGCACAAGCGGCTTTGTTGTGCACGATTTCAAGAACGGGATGTCCTTCCAACTCAGCGCCGGGTCAATGAAGCTCGAGATCGCGCGCGCGGCGCCCTGGTCGCGATCGGCTTCATCGGAGCCTTGCACATCGGCCAAATCCGCGTCGTACTTCGAGCGCATGTCCTTCTCGCGGCGGCCGAGTTGAGGCGCGTCAACGGTCACGAAAAACCCCTTGACACCGAGCGCCTCGCCGTGCTGGATAAAGTCCCGCGTGACATTGCGGTCAGCGTTCACGTAGACCTGCATCCAGACGGGCTGACCGGGCTCGGCGGCCTCCATGACCTCGTCAATTGAGCAGCTGCTGAGCGTGCTCAGCATCTGAATGACGCCGCGCTTCGCAGCGGCCTTCGTGAGCACAATCTCGCCGTCAGGGTGGCCCAATTTGGCCAATGCGGTCGCTGTCACGTAGAACGGAGACTTAACGGGCTCGCCAAGCATCGTCGTGCTGAAATCGACCTTGCTGACGTCGACCAAGACGCGCGGGCGGAACCAGATGCGTTGGTACGCGCTGTGGTTCTCCCGCAGCGTGATCTCGTCGTCAGCAGCACTAGAATAGTAGTACCAACCGACGCGCTCGAGCGTCTGTCTCGCAACATGCTCGAAATCAAACAGGTTGTACATCTCGGACAGCGCCGGCTTGTTTTGGCGATTCAGCTCAAGCTGTTTATCCTGTTCGGTCTGAGGCTTCTTTGCTGTCTCAGAGGAGTAGCCTTGCAATTTGCCGACGACCTCTTCGTCCTTTAACATGCGCAAAACGCTCGGCGGGTGGAACTTCAGAAACTGGGCTGTGGCCTCTGTACCGCCGACCTTTTGCAGCATACCACGGCCACCAGGGTGCCGATTCGCAAAATCGGTTACATTCAGCACCGTGCCTTCAACAGATATCCATAAATCATCCGGCTTGTTGTGCTTCGCGAGCTCTTCAATGGTAATGTCTGTCATGCGGGGTACACAACCCTGACACGCCGTGGGAAGTAAAGGCACAGGGGGTGCGCCGAGATTCGCAATAGCTGCTAGATCGATTCTCCAGAATAGTCCAGTAAGATCGCGCAAGGGGCCTTGAAGTCGGGTCGAAAGTTCCTGCCTGCAATGGCTATTTTTCTCTGCCCAAAGGTATAATAATGTAGTATGCCGGCTTTTTAATTGGTCAGCAAGCGAGGTGATACCATATAAGGTGTATTGAGGAAGTCAACGCCAAATGAGCGGGATAAGATGTAAGCTGAGGAAGTCAAAGCAGAGTGAGCTTGTTATAAGATGAGAATTGATGAAGTCATAGCGGAGAGAGCAGGATGAGATGTAATTGAGGAAGTCAAAGCTGAGTGAGCAAGATAAGTCGCAGAAATTGTACTAAAAGTCGAAGCTAAGCAGGGATCTTATGCGAAGTGATAGACCGTTTAGTAAATACTCAACATAGTACTCAGACTCTGCACTCAGTATAGATATGAGATCGATATGGCACAGAATTATTACTCTGTGTGTCGAAGCGTCTGCCTTAGCTTTCAGCCTTCGCGCTCCTAAGGCATGTAATGGAATATTCCTCTATACAGCCGTGCCTGCTATTACTCCGTCAACCTCTCTTCTTCTCCAAAGAACAGTAACTCATCTATTCAATTGCTGTCCTATAGGCGAACACTCGTCTATTAGTTCATTCATTATTCTATAAAACATCGATTAGCTTTTCTTTCGTTCGACGAAGCGGCTAGAACATCCACTTCTCCTCATCGAAATTCCGCATGGTGTCGTTATTAAACTCTGTGACCAGCGTTTCGCGGTTTTCTGGAGCCGCCTTAAGAAATGCGTCGTAATTGCTCAATCCCGGACTCGACTCGTCAGGGCTATTCTGGAGCTTTGTGGAGCATTCGGTCACAAGATGCTCGTCATTAAACACGTCGCTCGCGCTCGCGGCGAGCAGCTCGCCTCCAAGATCCGACGTCGAGTCCCCGCTAATGACGCGCTGCCGGATGACGCTGCCATCCGACGTCACGCGCTGTCTCAGCTGGCGCTCATTACGAGTAGAGATCGAGTCGCTGAGCCTTGGCCGGCGACGCGGAATCCACATCTCGCAACGGCTTAAGACTGTGGCTGGGATTGGGGTAATTCGGCGTAGAGAATGAAAGTGCCGTCTGTAACTGTGTTAGCAATCTGTGGGTGTACTACTATCGAAGAAATGACGCCCCTGGGCTCAATTCCATGAAGTGGGGTACCTACCTGAATATATGGCGCAGCTTGTGTCCGCACCGCTGTTTATCCGGAGAAGGTGGGGACCATTTGGCTTCAGGGCAGCGGCAGATTCGTAGGCCACGAGCGCCGCCGAGGCGGTCTTCTCTGGCTCAGCGACATCACGGCTATACAGCACCGCTTTGTTATTGATCTGCGCAACGAGCACCGCCCTCGCCTGCGAGGCCTCGGGTAATCTCCCAACAAGCCACTCTTCCATCGAGGGCAAGGTGAAACTGATCACGCAATATGATCTGTTATTGTTTAAAAGGAAATCATCAGGGTTCAAATTAACACGGCCAGCGCGGCAGATAGCGGATTCCCGTGTTTTACGGCCTTGGTGAACTTGAAAAGTTCGCATACTACTAGGGACCCTTTTATAGTACTAAACTGTCCCATAGAACCGAAATTTTTGCCCTCCCTGCACTGATATCTCTCGGTTCTCCCGACCGTCGCATTTCTGATCGTATTCTCTTACTTAAGCGACCCTAGCTAATATGCAACATATATAGAGCGGCTCTACTTCACGTTATCTGCAATATCCCCAAGTCTATATCCATTTATTACACAGAAATGAACGCTCGTACAATCCCTCGTGGCCGCTCTAATGCTTTGCTCATTATCTACATGGCTTCGGCAGTCACCATTCCCTTCATCCTGCCGGCGTGCTCGTCATTTCGCAACCAGCGGCAGTATTCGAGGGTGCCGGCTTCTCAATGAGCTCTTCCAAATGGAACGTAGAAGGTCTCTGAATAGACTCCCGGAGTCTTTCAGGAGGACCGGCCAGTCCCCGACGGGCTCCGTGGGACCTCTCAATTGGCCAAGAGCGGCCTGGCCTCTCGACAGAAGGCGACTTTTGGAATCTTTATGTGTTCACGATTTACGACTATAATTTATGCTATGCGAAACAATGCCAGAAATTTGCGACCAGCCGTTAGTAGCAGTTAGGTAGGGCTAAGTTAACGGGTACTCAGTGTTGACAGGGAGCCTTCCTCCCACTGCCTGTCCCCGTGAAAAATCCCAACCCTCAAACCCTTCGAGGCGACGCGTCCTAAATTAGTTCCCCTACCCGCGTTCGCTAAACTAGCTAATTACTTTCTCTAGCCGGCCGCCATATCTGAATGTCACTGCCGACGGTTGCGCTGAACATCAACTACGCACGTCAGCGGGACGTGCTTCGCGACTTTTTCCAGAATTACACCGATTCCACGGGTGAGACTCCTAGCGGTTTTGAAGGAGATGCGGTTCTCGACGATGGGTACCGCAAGTACGTGGAAATGCTGCAACGAGTTGCCGACCGCGACACTGATGAGGTCGAGCTGGACTTGAACGACTTGCTGCGGTTCGAACAGGACAAGAAAAGCACGGGTGTTCAGCTCGTGTGCGACTCAATTATGGATAACACCGCTCACTACGTGGACATTGTGTGCGAAGTCATCGACTCGATGCTCCCGGAGCCGACAAAACCTATATCATACCGGGATGACGTAGTGACGACGATCTTGTACCACCGTATGCAGCGTAATGCCGTTCTCCGCGAGGAGAGGAGGCAGCTCGATGCGTCCAGCCAGATCGACTCTTCGCAACAGGACGATGCCGGCGGGATTGACTTAGATGATGATGACACGTTTCCTCCCGAGCTGACGCGGAGATACACCTTGTACTTCAAGCCGTACGACTACAGCCTCAGGTACCCGCAGTATCCCTCGAAGAAGCAAGCACTTGCCGTCCGCGACGTCAAATCAAGCTACCTCGGTAAGCTGATCACCGTTCGCGGTGTGGCTACGCGGGTCACCGAGGTGAAGCCAGCCGTCGTCGTGAGCGGGTATACGTGCGAGTCCTGTGGCCACGAGGTGTTCCAAGAAGTCAAGGACAAGCAATTCCTGCCCCTCGACGAGTGCCCCAGCGCCGAGTGTAAGGCGAATAACACTAAAGGCCAGCTGTACGCGACGACGCGTGCCTCTAAATTCCTCGCATTCCAGGAAGTGCGCTTGCAAGAACTCGCTGACCAGGTCCCCGTCGGCCACATTCCTCGTGCTCTAACGTTGAACCTGAAGGGCCCTCTTGTCCGTGCAGTGAAACCAGGTGACATCGTTGATGTTGCCGGAATATACATGCCGCGGCCGTACACGGGGTTCCGAGGCCTGCGTGCAGGATTGATGACCGACACTTTCCTTGACGTGCAAAGCGTGAACTCGCTAAAGAAGCAGTACGACGCCGAGCTCGAAGACGTCCTCCGGTCGCCTGACCTGCGCCGCGAAATGGATGAGCTGCGCGCGCAGCCCAATTTCTACGACCGCCTCGCGGCCAGCATTGCGCCGGAAATTTTCGGCCACCTCGACGTCAAGAAGGCACTGCTACTCATGCTCATTGGTGGAATCACGAAGGAAGTGCGTGATGGCATGCGCATTCGTGGCAACATCAATCTCTGCTTAATGGGCGACCCCGGTGTCGCGAAGTCGCAGATGCTCAAGTTCATCGTCAAAGTTGCCCCGCGCGGTGTCTACACCACGGGCCGCGGCTCCTCTGGCGTCGGTTTGACCGCCGCGATCATGCGCGACCCCGTCACCGACGAAACAGTTCTCGAGGGCGGTGCCCTTGTGCTCGCTGATAACGGCATTTGCTGCATTGATGAGTTCGACAAGATGGACGAGACGGACCGCACGGCCATTCATGAAGTCATGGAGCAGCAGACGATCTCAATTGCGAAGGCTGGTATGGCGACGACGCTTAACGCGCGCACGTCGATTCTCGCCGCGGCGAACCCTGTGTACGGCCGCTATAATCCGCGCTTGTCTCCAATGGATAACATCAATCTGCCTGCAGCGCTCATGTCTCGATTTGACCTTGTTTTCCTCATGCTCGACCATGCGTCGGTTGAGACGGACAGGATGCTTGCGGAGCACGTCGCGTACGTGCACAGATTCAATGCGCCACCCGCTGCCGACAGCGTTGTGTCACCCGATCTCATCCGCCACATCGTTGCCGAAGCGCGCACTTACGAGCCGACTTTGTCGCGGGAGGTCGCCGACTTTTTGACCGGCTCCTATGTGCAGATGCGGCAACGCCACGAGCGCGAGGTCAATTCTGGGAAACAGTTTGGCTACACGACGCCGCGCGCGTTGCTTGGCATCATGCGCATGGCCCAGGCGCTGGCCAGGCTGAGGTTCTCGAACGAAGTCAGCCAAGCCGACGTCGACGAGGCGCTGCGGCTCACCGAGGTGTCGAAGCAGAGCTTGCAAACAGACACGCAAAACAGCTACCAGCGCGAGTCGAAAGTGTCGAAGATCTTCAAGATCGTTAGCGACATTTTCCAGTCTGTTGGCGAGAACTCGGTGCCGATGCGCATTGTCAGAGAACGCGTGGCTGCGAAGGGATACACTGTGGACGAGTTGAACGACATGATCAGGCAGTACGCAGAAATGGGCCTGCTCTTGCATACGAATGATGACACGCTCGAGGTTCTGTAGATTAGACTATTAATATTGTACGGTAGGTCGATTAGACTAATACTGAAGAATGTATGTAGATTAGACGAATATTGAAGAACAAGGTATGTAGATTAGACGAACATTGAAGAACGAGGTATATAGATTAGACGCAGAAGTGGATATTGACGAACGATGAGGTACGTAGATTAATACTGATGTACGAGGCACGTAGATCAGACGAGGAAATCAAGATGTGACGTACGATGTACGACGTCAACGTAGATCGCGGTTCTTGAGAAAGTTCTGCAAAGGCAGCTCGTGTGCTACTAGTGGCCAGCAGCTATGCGATTCAGTCGTGCCCCGCTTCACCAGCCACACTCGAGCCCCTGCTCGTCCTCCTCCTTCGTGCCCACACCTCCCCTTTCAAATTCTATTTTCGGCTATCGCATTAATGTATTATATTCGTATTTGAATCCCAGGAGACCTGGATGCAGTGCTATTCTTTTTACAAGATGAGGCACGAGTTGCCCGACTTCGACTTCGTCTTCGATTTGGACTTCGACTTCTTCGTCGTCTTCGTCTTCTTCTCCAGCGCCGCACGCGTCGCGACCTCAAAGACGTCGCGCACTCCCTGGCCCGTGCGGGCCGAGCACTCGACGTAGCCGCGCGCGCCGATCTTCGCGGCGACTTCCCGGCCCTCCTCGGCGGTGACGGGGCTCTGGCTTGTGCGGCTCAGCATCTCGATCGTGGCGGGGTCGTTCCGCAGATCAGACTTGCAGCCGACGAGAATGATCGGCACGCCGCGGCAGTAATGCAGCGTCTCGGCGTACCACTTCTCCTTCACGTTTTCAAGACTGTCCGGCGAATCGACGGAGAAGCACACGAGCAAAACGTTTGTATCCGGGTACGACAGCGGCCGCAGGCGGTCGAAGTCCTCTTGGCCAGCGGTATCCCACAGGCTGAGCGCGACACGGCGGCCGTCGACCATCACGTAGGTCATGTAGTTCTCGAACACGGTCGGGACATACTCGGTCGGGAAGGCGTCACCGGCGAACACGACGAGCAGCGACGTCTTACCCGTGCTACCGTCGCCGACAATAACGAGTTTCTTGCGGATGGCTTTCTCGGACATTGTCAGATTCGCGTCTGGCTTATGGTGGGTGAAAAAAGGAGGTGTTGGCGGAGGGGGATAGGGCGGTGAGGGTTCCCGCTCTTCGTAGTAGATAGGCCGCGATATGGAGTAGAGCGAGGCTTTTAAATATAGCGGGATAGGGCGGAGGCGGGACGAGGCGATGCGGGCGTGGGGGCGAGCTGTTCGACGTAAGCGGCTATGATCTAAATAGTTATGTAAGAGGTCGTGTTCAGAGCGGCGCGCGGCGAGCGAGACACGGCCCGCGGGACCGGTGTCACGAATTAAGTGTCGCTTTGTTTCATGGACGTTGGAACGTGACGCGTCTCATTAGCTAATCCCATGCCGAACGGTGAAATGAGGTGAGGCGGAGGCGCTGAGCACCGCAGATCAGGTGGAGTCCGTAGTCCGATTCAAGAGGCTAGCAAAAATGTGAGTCCTAGCTGGCGTTCAGTGACATGCTCTAATCTGATTCAGAGAACGATGCGCAAGTATTACGGAAGGGGAGCGCGTAGAAGGCATGCCAGTGCGTAATATGCGAGTATGTTCACAGAAAGAAAAAGCTGAAGTCTTAGAGTGCCAGAACTCGACGAAATTTCAAGCGAGACGGGCTCAGAGCAGATACTAGATCTAGGTATATAACTGTTAAGCAACGTCGGATCCCGCGTAAGGGGTGAGCACGCAACACGGGGTGAGCACCGATCCGCAGGCTCAATTACGAACGAGAGCAAAATCTAAACGAATCGATCATAATATGGGCCCTCAGCAACCTGGTCAGCAACGTTGGAGTATTTCCACTGCGCACCTACCCTACTCACACCGCCTAATTTGTACGGTTGCTCATAAAAATAGAAACGGCTCCAGACAAATGCTATAATGCCATCACAAACTGCCCCCACATTCCCGCGCTCCCTGGAGCAATCGGATTGCGGCGCGGCAGGCCCTGATTCTTGATTGTGCATTTCTCGTCCATCTTGCATGACACTTGCATGCGGGTTCGGGGATACGGTCAGTTGCCTGTGTTTGCTCCGCAAGTGGTTCCGTCATATTAATATAATAATTACGTATATAAGCTCGTGCCAGCATTTTTCGACCATGGCCATGAACGCTGCAAATTACGAGCAGGACCGCAGCGACATTCTCGAAGCGCGCGTGGACTCGTCGCCGCTGCTGACGGAGCGTCTGCAGAGCTGGCACCAGGCCGTCCAGATCGTGCTCGAGTACGCGAACCAGGAATACTCAACTCAGACCTCGCTGGCTAGCCACATTGCAAAGCAACGCAAGTCTCTCATCAACATTCCGTCGTTCACGGGATCGTCGGTCACGGGCGGGCAATTGGGCGACAGCTCGGCCGACGGCATTGCGAGCGCGTATCTGTCGCTTGCTCAGCAGAACGATTTGCTGTACCGGGAGCTCGAGAGCGTCGCGCAGAGCATCAAGGCGAACGTGATCCCGCCCCTCGAAACACTCTACTCCGATTTGGAGACCCACTTCAAGACGCTGAAGTCGCAAGGAGCGAAGGCGCAGAAGGAGATCGAGAAGTCGCGCGAGGCGACGGCCCGTGGCCTCGAGGCCCTCGGACGCTCGACCGCCTCGGGCTTGCACGGCAAGCCGGACCCGAAGGCAGACGCCTACATCCTCCACCGCCGCGTGCGCTGCGTCGCCGCCGAGCAGATCTACCGCGAGAACCAGCACAGCGAGAGCAACTTAAACACGCAGAACACGTTCGCGTCGCTCGAGCAGCACACGATCGAGGTCATCCAGCAGAGCATCGCGCAGCTCGACCAGCTGCGCCGCCGTTTCTACGATGCTGCGGCGAAGGCCTCGAGCACCGTCGCGCAGACGTTTGCCGCCGTCAACCCAACCGCCGAGTGGCAAAGCTTCGTCAGCGCGAACGCCGCGTCGCTCGTTCCGGCGCAGGGATTCCTGCGCGACCCGTCTAAGGTCACTTTCGCGAACAGCGACGACGCGTCGACGAAGCCGCTGATGGAAGGCATGCTGACAAGGAAGACAACGGTGTTGAAGGGCAAGCGCGCAGGCTACTATGTGCTGACGCCCTCAGGATTCCTGCACGAGTTCAAGAGCGCCGACTACGTCGAGGACCCAACGCCGGAGCTGAGCCTGTACATCCCGGACTCGCAGATTGGCGGTATCCAGCCGCCGGCATCCGGCGACACGAGTTTCAAGATCTCGTCGAAGGACGCAGGCAAGGTCATTGGCACGCGCCACAAGTACTCGTTCTTGGCCTCGAGTTATGACGAGCTGCTCGCCTGGCACCAGGCGATCAGCCGCGTCGGCGGCGCCGCCGCCGACTTCGCTGACGACGACTCGACGGGGTCGCAGGGCGCGACGGCTACGACGGCAGCAGTCCCGGCCGCGGCCGCGGTCCCGGCCACTGCGGCGGTCCCGGCCACTGCGGCGGTCCCGGCCACTCAGGCCGCCGCGGCTTCGCCGAGCACTTTAGAGCGCTCGATTGACGGCACTACTGCTGGTGTGGCGGGTGCTGGCCTCGTTGGTGGAGCCGCAGTCGCGAGTGAGACGACGCAGTCGCCGAGCCTTGGCCAGACGACCTTCACGCAAACGACCTTCGCGCAGACCTCCGCGGTCGGCGCGACTTCGGGCGTCACGGAACCGGCCGTCTCGAAGAGCGCTCAGCTCCAAGAGACCTCGTTTACCAGACCAGCTCAGACTGATTTGACAACATCGCCGTCAGCGCGCGCGCCTGTGGAGAGCTTCACGCGCGGCCTGCCGACGTCGCCGCCTACGCAGTACGGGAGCCAATTTGGTACGCAGTATGGGGCGCAAGCGGGCTCGCCTCATTTCGGCGCCGAAGCCAGTCAGTTCAGCACGCCGACGGCGTCGCAAGCCGGGGCTCAAGCCGCGTCGCCGCAGTTCGGCAGCGAGTCCTTTGGCTCGCCGCAGGTGACGCAGTCGCCGACGCTCGCGACGTCTCAGTTCAGCTCCTTCGAGTCTCCTGCGACGCCGAGCGGAGGAGCGGCCATTGCGTCCCAGCCTTCTCAACTCAGCGCACAGTCGCCGACGAAGTCTAAGCGGCTGTCGCAGGTCCCGCGCTATTCGATTTCGACGAGCGCGTCGCAGACGCCGCTTGGCGGCGCGAATCTGGACCGCGGCAACTCGTTCGGCGGCGTGCCGCTCGACAAGACGGTCTCGACGCCGGAGCAGGGCGAAGTGTCGCCGCAGAAGTCGATCCACCGCCACGACCCGGCCGAGGGATTCAAGGAAGCTAACAGCAGCCCGCTCAGCAACCCGCACTACGCGGCGCTCGCCGCGCAGCCGAGCGTCGCGCCGGCTACGATCGAGCCCACTACGGAGCCCACTACGGAGCCCGAGCCGAGTGCGCAGCTGACGTCGAGCGACATTTCGAAACCCGTGGCCGCGGAGCCGTTCGCGGTCGTGTACCCGCCGTCGAAAGTCGAGGATGAAATCCGCTACGAGAAGCAGGAGTACGGCCACCCCACGAGCAACGTTGTGGACATTGCGCACCCGGAATCGAGCCCGTCGCGTAGCGCGAAGTACGACACGATCTTGGAGGCGAACACGCAGGGCAGTCTTGGCGTAGTGCCGGACGACGGCGGCCGCCTCGCGCAGATTGTCACTTCGGAGACCGAGGTGACGCCGGTCCAAACTTTCGAGGGTGCGACTGCTGGCTACACGGGAACGGGCTCCACGGGAACGGGCCCCACGGGAACGGGCTCCGCGGGAGCCGGATACGCGGGAACGGGCTACGGAACGGGCGCCACTTCCGCAGAGCCGACGCAATTCCACACGCCGAACTTGGAGGACCGCGCTGGGTTCGAGGACGCGCCGCAGAGCCAGTCGCGGCACCAGCACAGCACGAGCCACCACCACGCGCGTGCGTTCAGCCAGGACACGAAGTCCAAGCTCGATCCCTTGAGCTCTGAGTACGGAGGCGCTACGGCTGCGACTGATGGCCTCGGCGTGAATCGGCAAGAAAGCTACCAAACGGCGCCGGGGGCTCCCTTGGCCAGCGGGTACAACGCGTCGGACTTCTCTTCGGGCCAGAGCTACTCAGCGTACGCGCCAGGCACCGAAAGTTCGTCGTGGCAGCCTACTTCTGGCGAGACACTCGGGGGCACGTCGAGCGGGCCGTCGGGAAGCGCGTTCGGTGGTGCAGCAGGACTGGCCGGTGGCGTCGGCACGGCAGCCGGCGTTGCTGGGGACAGCGGCGTGCAAGGCACGGAGAATATCGGGAAGTACGCGAACGACGCGAGCCAACTCGGCAACGGTGACTTCAGCGGCCTTGCCAGCGAGATCCCGGGCAGCTCCAAAGCGAGCGACGCGAAGCAGCTGGCCTCCGGGGACTTCAGCGGTGTCGCGAGTGAGGTCCCGCACGGCAATGACGCGTCGCGCATTGCCAGCGAATCGAAGCAGGCTGCGAGCGGCGACTTGAGCGGTGTGGCGAAGGATGTCCCCCACGGCACGGACGTGCAGAATGCGGCTGACGTTGCGACGGACGTGAAGAGCGGCGATACGTCGAAGCTCACGCAGGAGGCTGAGAAAAAGGGTGGCAAGAAGCTCGGCCTCGGCAAGAAGATTGCCAATGTGTTCAAGTGAGCACGAAGTACGCGAGGCAGGGAATGGCGGATTGCTGTTCATGACGATCTCTTTATTGGAATAACAAGTGTTTGTAGTATATCATCTAGACTTAGAAAGCAACATCGCCGCGCTCAAAGGCAACATCGCCGCGCTTAAAAGCAACATCACCGCGCAGTCAAACTTGACCACATAGAGACCCCAGTTCACTGCGGTAACTGCAAATTTCTGCTGTTATGACTATTAAATCTATCTACATTCTAAGAGCACTTACGTGCCAAAGCACCTGCTTGCAAAAGCATCTGCATTTTAGGCCACTGTGCGCGAGTTCGCACTGCGCGTTTGCGCTGCCCAAAACGGTTTCTGCTGCATAAGTACTAGGATTATGCATACCACGGCCACTGCCCGTATATTAGTGAGTACACACGTTTTGTGACGCTTCTAGGACACCGATTTTAAAAGGCGCCGACATGAACTGCCGGCGATGAAGAGCATCGCTCGATACAAATGCGCTCAAAACCTCATTGGCCCGAGCCGATGTCTTTTTTGTGCTTCCGCCATTTCTGGAGGCCCCGCTCAAAGAGCGCCATTGTTAGGCCGCTAGAGACCTCCATGAAGCATACTCTGAGCTGCTGCTGGACGTCACGGTTGCGACGCTCGTCGTCAAAGAACAGCATGTCCTCGTACGGCACGCCCGTATGCAAATGCAGTTCCTGGAAGTGCCGGATCTTGGATCCGGTGCCCCAGGCCGTGAACTCGAAAAATGTGCTGCTCGGCTCGCCGCTGATGGTCAGCATCGACAGCAGTTTCTGCGCGACGTGTGGCGCACAGGTCCGCGACGCGGCGCACATTCTCATGTCCGGGCTCTCCCGGATTTTATCGAAAATGCGCGGCACGTCTGGGTAAAATGCAAATTGATCGCCGTGCTTGTCCAGAACGTGGCTACCCCCATCGCCAGGGCGGATGGGCGGCGTGACGTGCGTGTCACACCAGAACGGCCACAGAGTGTAGTCCAAATCAAACACCACGAGCTTGGGATACACCGCATCCCAGTCTTCGGGGCCCACCATTTCGTCTTCGCCGTACTTCTCCAACGAACAGGCTACAATGAAATTGATAAATTCTGATCCCTCTTTATAGGGCCATAGCGATATCGTTTACCTAAGCGGCCTGCTATGTTTTTCTAGGGTCGCTTACCGCGCAACTCCTGCAGCATGCGTCTCTGACAGCAGCTAAATTGCCAGGGACATCTTGGCATATATCTCAGGGATCAGCGTAGGTAGCGTCCAGTATCTCGAGCTTAAAAAAACCCGCCTGCGTTTTCGGGATCAATGATCACTATATTTGTGTCCAGTTTATTTTTACTGCTAACTACTGGGTCGTTTCAACGGTGAATCTAGCCATCATGCTTGTACGTGACTCAAGTGTGCGGCGCACTCACATGATATGCAATCGCGGTTTTTTGAAAAATTTTTCTCATCATTTTACGTTGGCCGTACGTCAGATGGCCAAGGGTTGCGCCACTCTAGGCGCGCTGGGGTTGAATTTTGCTCCATGTGATCGCATAGTGGTTCTGAGCGTGGCGAATGCCGCGGTAAAATTTCATTAATCCGGGTGTTTCGTTTAGACAAATTGACGCATTGACGAATTGACGCATTAACGAGTTGACGAGTTGACGAATTGACGAATTGACGAATTGACGAATTGACGAATTGATAAATACATAAAGTTTAAGTATACGTACTTCTCGGTCATCTGGTCTGCAACACCAGATCTGTCCACGCGCGGCGCTTTCCCATGCTCGTGGCTATCGTTTCTTTTAAGGCTTTGACCCACATGTCGCGCGCGGCAACCGTGTCTGCATAGAAGCAGATGTCCTCACCATCTTTGAAAGACACTTGCAAACTCCGGTCCTCGTAGATGCACCACATATCCTCGCTCAATGTGATCCGGACAGAACTCGCCTTATCAAGATGAATTACCGTGCGCCGTTTCCGCGTCGCCTCGTGATGCGCAATGAGATCGTTTCCACTCAGCACAAACCAGCGCCGCCGCCAGAGACTGCCGCAGTCGCCGCCATGTTGTGTGAGGAAGCCCTCGCATCCTTTAACGACGGCGGATTTCGCGGCCTCGATCGCAGCCTCGCACTCGCGCATGCTCTGCGGGATTTGCTCGCTCGCATAGAGTTTTGGCACGTACAGCATCGTGACTCGCAGCTCGCCGACCGGCCGCGGCACGCCATCCGTCGACTTGTCCCACTCGTTGTAGAGCGGGATGCCGTAGGATTTCGCCTTTCCGTAGATGTCTTTCTCGTAGTGAGATTCAAACATGTACCCGCGGCAGTACTCGCCGTCGGCGCTCGTGATGCCGCGCCACAAATCGGTGCGCTTGTGGAAGTCCTCGAGATCGCGGCGGTAGCGCTCGTTCTCTTTGCGCTCCGCCGCCTCCTCTTCTTCTCTAAAGCGGCGGTCCTCCTCCTCTTCCTCTTGCTGCAGTTGCTGCAGTTGCTTCTGATACTGCTGCTGTCGCTTTTTCGGGCTGCGCAGCAACAGATTCTTCATGCTCTTGATAGGGGACCCGCCGCTCGACGAAGAATGGCTCGAGTTCAGGCTCTCCGACGCCGAAAGACTGTACTGATGCCGCTCGCGCCGAGGACGGCGAACGTGAGTCGCCTTCGGCGGCGCCTGCACGGCGTCCATCGACACGCCAACAGTCAGCACGAGCTCGAGGTCCTTAGCGACCGTGAGCTCGAACTCTTGACCGATGTTCGCCGTGATTTGCCCGTTGGCGCCCGGTGCGGGCAGAAGTGCTGCTTCGGTAGTCACGTTCTGCATGCCATTGTCGAGACTCAGTGTGAACTTCGGCTTCCTGCCCGAGTCGTACGGCAGGCCGCGCATGTCCGAAATCTTGTTGATCTGAAGAAAAAGCCGGCCGCGGTCGTCCTCCCTAACGGGATCGGTCTCCTCAATGGTCGGCGTGTGCGGCGGAGTCGCTGCGCGCTCTGGCTGAGGGGAGGGCGTGAAAATGTCTTCGGTGGCGCTCAATTCCGGTGAAATGTGAGATGCGAGTGTCGATGCGCTGATGGATGCCTCATCAATGGGCCGTCGGTGCGAGGCTGAGTAGAAAGGATTGAGTTTCTCCGGTTCGGGGCCAGTGTAGAGCAGGTTCCGTCCAGTAGCGGCTCCGGCGGGCTGTGAAACCGTCGGCGGTGGCTCGACCGACTCCTCCGGCTCCAAGTCGCTCAAGCTGTCATCAAACCCGAGCGCCGGCGAGTCGCCGTTGAATGCGATCATCTTCAGAATGTCGTCGCTCAGCCCATTGTCGTCGAATTCCTCGTCGCTCTCGTCCGCATTCTCTATCGGGTGCATACGGCGACGAATCGACCGCAGGCGATGAATGAGCAGCGGGTTGGCGCTCGGACCAGACTTCGTTGCCGTTTTGGGCAGATCCTTTGTGGATTCGGAAGGAGGCATGCGCCGGGCCTTGATTGTATTCTGGCGCCCGAGGCCGCTGACCTTGAACTTGTCACCGAGATCGAGATGGGCGAGGCCGAAGTCGTGCTTGCCGACGTCCTGCGTTGCCGTCGGAGGCAGAGACTGCGCAATGCCAAGATCAGCAAGGCTCAGCTCGGACGTCGGCACAGAGTCGTCGTCACTCGGCTCGCCGTTAAAAGAAAAACTGCCATTCATGGCTTTGCTCATTAAAGTGCGATCATCGAAATCCACCGATACTGGAGCCTGCCGTGGAGCTTTCGACAGCACGAGATCGGTGCCATCTGGAGAATGAATGCCCAGAGGATTATGGGTCACCATGAAACTGCTGTTGTCTGCCATACCCCAACAATTAAACCCCAGCTATGATTTTCTCGCGTTTTGGTCGGTGTCTGTTACTTTTTTCGGCGCGATCCCTAGGATTTGTGTCTCAGACTATTAAATAGCAATGTAAACGTATCTAGGGGCGCAGGTGTTTACGCACTACCTGATTCGGAGGGAAACCCTAGGCAGGAATGGCTCAGACGCTACCCTTCTTCGGCGAAGGTCCGAGGGCACTAGAAAGACCATTCTAGAGGCCAATATTTGAGGAAATAATCTGGATACGGATTCCGCCGAATTTGAGGTGAAATTTCGCTCTGTGCTGCACGAAACGGTCGCAAAATAAGCATACAAGCAGGGTTAGGGGCATCTAAAAATGGGGAGGCAGGGCGGGAGGAAAAAACGCACGGCTGGGCCTTAGTCATACGCCTCCGTCGGGGTTCCTAGCCACGAGAGTAAACATGATTCAACACACCCTAGCGGTAGGTGCAAGTGGTTTTTTCCCCACCACATGTCGGTTCTATCTAAATTGAACCTGTCCGCTATGACCGGCCGGTCCGGGCGCAGCGGGAAAGATGTTAGTCAACCCCCGGAAGCGATCACAGCGGCGATGGCCGGCGTGTCGCTGCTCTCAGACGATCCATATGTGAGTCGCAGCTCGACTTTGGACAGCTCGCAAACGAGTCTCGAGCGCGAGGCCGATCTCGGTACGCTGATCATCGTCATCATGAAGGCCAAGAACCTCCATAACCGCCGGGCACTCTCAAAACAGAACCCGTATTGTTCGGTGCGCATTGGCGTGCACAACGATCGCACACACGTAATCACGCGCGGCGGACAGTCGCCAGTCTGGGATCATGAGACGCGGTTCCAGCTGAGCAGCGACGACGACGTGCGCAGCCTGAAACTGTGTGTGTTCGACCAGAACGGCAACAACACGGAGATCATCGGCGATGCACATATACCGCTGCAGCAAGCGCTAGAGCGGCCGCCGCAGCAGGGGTTCGACGACTGGTTTCCTATCAAGTTCAACAACCGGTACGTCGGCGAGGTCTACCTCGAAATGACCTTCTACCCTTCGAAACGGCAGTCGAGGAGGTCGAGCTGCACGCCGAGCCTGTCCTCGTCGCTGAGCGCCAGCCAGAGCACGAGCCAGAGCCGCAGCGTCAGCCCGAGCCGCAGCGCGAACCGCTTCTCGACAAGGTCGACGCCGCCCTTGAAGCCGTACCATCCCTTGCTGCACATGCCGCACAGCGAGAGCATGCCTGCCCTCGTCGGCCCGACGCCGCGCGTGCTGCCGCAGCGCGAAAGTACGCCCGAATATCGCGTGTTGCCGGGCCACAACCCGTACGGCGGCAGCGCAGACCTCGCGAGCCGCAGCTCGAGCTGTCTGAAGCTCTCGGGCCGCCAAGCGTCGCGGCCGCTGCCGAAGCTGCCGCCGCACCTCCATCACTCGACGCCGTCGGTCGACCGCGCCCAGGCGGACATCTCGAAACAAATAAACGAAGGATATGAGGCCTCTCTTTTGGAGAAACTCATGCCGTGATTGCATACACATATAATTATAATACACAGGATAGAGCCAGCGCGCCTACAGCGGGCCTCATCCAGTCAAATTTTGTCATTAATACGCAGCCTCGCCTTCGCCGTCATCGCCGTCTCCATAGTCTTCGCCGTGGTCGAAGTATTTTTCCGCGTTATAGTCGTCGTCCTCCAATTCCTCGAACTCGTCCTCCTCAATCGGCTCTGCCTCCTCATCTTTGTCGCTGCCCGTCTCGTTCTCCTCCTCGCGAGCAAGCTGGTCGATCCCGGCCACATCGAGGGAATCGGACTTCACGGGCTTGAAGTCGTTGCTCGCGCTTTCTGGGGAAACTCCGGCGGCCTTGTATAATTCCTTGGGCAGAAACAGAGGCTCGAAGTCGAAGTCTGCAGTCGTGTGCCCAATTTGGCGCCGCGGCAGGTACTTGTCGGTGTACCGTCGGATGGAATCGTGCGCGGTTTGCTCGTCGACATTCACGGGCTCCTCTACCACAGCTCCTTTTGCACCGAGCTGGCCAGTGTTCCAGAACCCGTTCTGTAAATCATTATGGATCGCTTGGAACTGGACGGCAGACGCCTCGTCCAGCGCGTCCATGCTATGATTTTTTTTATTTCACTTTATTCACGACGGCTGACCTTAACCTGGATCAATCGATGGAGATCCCATCGTCGAGCCCGACGTATACTCCGTTGAAAGAGCAGCCATTCGCCGCAATTCCCGAGTCAGACCTAATAAAAGTGGATCTTTTCCCGGATCCGAGGACCATTGACTCTCGACAAAATCCATCCCAGGGCTCTCACCACAAGCCACGAGACGCCCAGCGCATAGATCATAACGCGTCCAATGACGCGTTTGACGCCGGCAATCATACCCGAAATCGCGGCGAGCCAGAAAGCACACCAGAAACACTGTCTCGAAGGGCGTCAAGAGCGTCCTCAATAGCATCAGATGCGACTACTATATACTCGGACGATGAGACGAACTCCGTGGTCGACGACATGGACGACACGCTGACGCAAGAGCTCGACAAATCGACGCAAAACTATTTCGACGAGCTCGTCACAGAGTCGCTGCTCGAGTCGCTGCCTCTGCCACCGGCGAAACGAGCAAAAATAAGAAACGCGCACAGTTGAAACATAGTTGCACATTAATACATAGCGTTACCTAGCATTTGCCGTCCAGCAATATAGCTCGCTCTGGGCTCTCCTCCCACTCCTGCGCGGTGATCCACATGCGCCGGAACGTGCTCAGACCCGCGAGAATTGAGCCGCCGACCCACGTTGTTATTGATCTATTTGGTGGCGCAAAAATGCGGAGTTTTGTCGACCCGGGCACAACGCTTTTCAGTTCAGACAGCAAGCGGTCGCCGAAGCAGCGGGTTTGAGTCGTGCCGCCGCTCAGCACAATCGATTGGTACAGCACGGGCCGCAAATCCATGTCGCTGCGCGCCACAGAGTCTGCTGCCAACTGATGCACGGCGCGCTCCTCGCTGCCCCAGATATGCGGCCGGAAAAGCAGCTCTGGAGCACGCGCTAGCGACTGCTTGTCCAATGCGATCTTCTGGCCGTCCGGCAGCCGGAACTCGCGCGTCTCCTCGGTTGGGCTAGCCTCGTCAGTCTCGCGCTTATGAGCGTCTACAAACGAGTGTTTCTCCTTGATTTCGCGCACAATCTCGCGCTCGGCGCTCGTCATGAGCTTGACGCCCTGCTTGCGCAGAAGCAGCTGGAAGAAGTCCGTGACATCGCCCCCGGCGAGATCGGACCGCATGATTGCGGGCTCAATGGCGAAGCCCTCGTACACGGGGATGCAGTGGGCGACTCCGTCGCCGACGTCGAGCGCGAGGCCAGTTGTTTTGCCCGCGGCATACAAGGAAAGAACCGCGGGCAACGAGAAGTAGGCAGCGGGCACGTTATGGGTCTCGAAAAAGACCTGGGCCGTATGCAGCCTTTGTACCGAGGACGTGAACGGTGGCTGGGTCAGAAGGATCGGGTGGTCCTCGCTTTTTAGGCCGCCAGACTCGTACATGTGCTGCCAAACGGCCTCCATATCATTCCACGAGTCGACAACGCCGTGCCGCATTGCCCAATGGAGATGCATGAGCCCGCGGTGGTCGTGCACCTGCTTGCCGACAAAGCGGTCTCTGCTTTCTAGTGAGCTGCCGACCATCATGCGGTCGTATTTGAGCTGGCCCACGCAGGAGTCGAACACGATCTCCGGCTCGGACGCGCCTGCGATGCCAGCACGCAGAGTCTGCGAGCCATTATCTATCACGAGGGGCTGGTTCGCGAGGAGCTGCTCGTCCATCTGGTACCCTACAGAACGGATGTATATCAAAACAATGTCGCGCCTTTGTAGATCTCGCCTAGCCTAAACTGAATCACATGCAGATTAGAGCCTCGGTTGTGCGTGTTGCTCGCAATTTTCGTACATTTTCATCAAGAATTCTGCTGAACCATGAATGTACACTACAAATGTAGACTATGTATTTACCAGCTCGTGGCACGGATCACAGTCCACCGATCTCCACTACTCATGCCTCCATCCCATCTTTCTCCTTACTTACTCTTGACCTCTCATCCCATTTAGTTCATTCGTGCGTTCGCAGATCCCCGTGGTTCATACCTAAACCCCACAGAATGCCCGATCTGACGTCGCTCGTTTTTGATGCTCCCCCGGGCGAGATTGACGCCGTGCGCCACGACATTGAACTGCTGATCGGCGACTCGGCTCCTGCTAAGCGCCGGCTCGCAGACGCAACGAGGAAGGCGAACATCGAGCAGCTAAGGGTCGTCGAGGTCACCGTGAAGGGCACGAAGCAGCTCACTGTGCTGTCGAAGTACAACCAGCTCGAAGACGACGTCTTCTTTACTTCAGGAGAGTCTCCTGTGAAGTTCGAGGTCGACCACTTGACCCGCAAGACCAAAGTTCTCGAGGCCTTCGAGCCCGAAAACGGCTCTGCCGAAGAGTATCAGGGCGCCGTCGAAAAGTACGTCGTTGAGCACTACTCTGCGGAGTCTGTGGCGGCCGTGTTCTCGCAGAGCTCGAGCGAGCTCGCCGTTGTGGTGATTGGCCGCAAACTGAACCCGCAGAACTTCTCGAATGGCCAGATCACGGCCGTGTACACGCTCGACAAGGACTCCGGCAAGCTGGAGGGACACATTGTTGCGGACGTCCACTATTTTGAGGACGGCAACGTGCGCATGGACAGCAAGAAAGACGTCTCTGCTGTCGGCGTGCGAACGCCTGCAAAGCTGGCCGAGAAACTCGAGGCCTTGGAGACCAAGTTCGAGCAGGACCTCAATGCCCATCTCATTGAGATGAACGAGCGCGAGTTCAAGGACCTTCGTCGCCAGCTGCCGGTGACTCGTATGCCCATGGTGTGGGGAAAGGCGGTCGCCGGCTACAAAGTCGGCAAAGAGCTTGAGAACAGATAAATCCCGCACTAATCAGTGGAACTAGGCAAAAAAAACTCGTTGAAAATAGCATTATGTAGTGAAAGGTTTCTAGTCGCTTTTAGTAGCGAGCCCGGGTGTACTTCGGTGAATTTCCTCAACATGAGGTTGGATATTGTCGACGCGATTTTGGATCGAGGGTCTACTGGCGCCGAGTCCGGCGCAAACATCTGCGGGACAAGTGTTTCTTAAGTTTGCTCTCTGTTTGAGCCGTGAAATGATCGGGAAATTTGGCTGGACCAACATGCAACACTATGGGTCTCATCACACGCCTAGCGGAAGAAATGCAGCAGGAAATAGACAAGGAATATGACAACAAGCGCCATGCCCGCGGTCTTGAAGATCGGGTGGCCGGCCTGGGCCGCCCTCGTCAATCGGCCGGCCCCCCCGCGTATCGAGGTCATCATCGAGCCGAAGGTGTTCGTGGCCGTGTCCAGCACGCCGTGATCAGAGGCCTGTGCATATATGTCGTTGGTAACTTGCCGGATAGACGAGAGCTTGCTGGCCAGGTCGTGGAGTCGCTCGTCGTTTTGTTGTTCCATGAGGCTAGGGGCGTTTGTTCAGAGTGGCGCTGACCAGTCCGTTTAGTGTCTGTAGTATCTACCACAATATGTATCTACCCGAAACGTATCTACCACGAAATGGTCCTACCACGAAACGTATCTACCACGAAACGTATCTGCCACGAAATGTATCTTCGAAATGTATCTACCCGTATCTGCCACGAAACGTATGTACCACGAAACGTATGTACCACGAAACGTATGTACCACGAAACGTATGTACCACGAAACGTATGTACCACGAAACGTATGTACCACGAAACGTATGTACCACGAAATATATGTACCACATATGTATCTACCACATAAAATGGGTTTTGCTCAAAGCAAAGACGCCCGTGGTGCCAATTAGCAAGGCAGCGTTCCACGCAAGCTCGAGCTTTGTGCATTTTTGACGGCAGAAGAACTGGCGCCAGACTATGTACGGCACTATGTAGTACCGCGGCTCCATGAGCGGTGTCGGCACTAGCACAGCAAGAAGGGCTCCTAAAAAGACCCAAGTGCGGAGTTTCCGGAACTCCAGCGTGTTCGCAAACCAACGCCACGCGAGCCAGTAAAGAGGCAGCACTGCCAGCCCTCCATACGGCGTGACAATGCGCCGCCAGATGTAGAACGTATAGTGGCGATTGTCGGCAAGAATAAACGGATGCACGACCGTGCCGTACTGGATAATGTACCAAATGACCGTGACTTCCGCGGGAGCGAGCTGCATATGGCGGAGCTTCAGACCATCGTTGAAGAACCAACGCGCGGCCAGCGGTGCAGAGAACAGCCCGAGAAATAGCAGGAAGTACAGCAATTGCGCGCCGTGGATGGCGACTTCGTGGTTCGCCTTGTCTCCGAGCGTGATGCCCTCGTTGAAGTACACGAACGCCACGCTCAGCACGCCGACTAAATACACGAGGGGGTTCACAGCAGTCACCGTGCGTCGCGCGAGCACGGCCGGGTCCAAGCAGTCGCCGTCTTCCCCTAGAACACTGAAGGCCGCGGCCAGCGCGAGCCATATGATGTTCGTTTGCCGGAAAAACAGACTCGCTGCGAACAGCAGCGTCGACACAAAGTCGGCTGGGTTGTCCCTGGTGAGCGCCGTCGTCACAAGCAGCGCCGACCACACGTCCGTGTAGTACAGATTCGCGTAGAATGCGAGCAGTGGAAACGAGGCTATCTCCGTGGGCTGCGTCAGAAGCATGAGCAGGATGGCGACCAGGTTCACCAGCCTCAGCGATTTCAGGTCGTCACCGAAATAGTTCGAGAAGGCGTACCCGACGTAGTAGAGGCCCGGCGGCGTTGTGATTTTCGGATCCCAGGTGACAAAGTCGTGGTCTTGGATGTACTGCAGCGTTTGCGGGATGTGGAAGATCTCGTCCATCCAGGGCTCGCGCACGTACTCGTTAACAAACATAAACAGGCCGATGAACAGAACGCACCATGTTAATTTTCCAATCATGGGTGAGCCGCACGTCCCAGGTCTGCAAAGGGGTTGGGAACCACCTACCATGTCCCTAGGATGCGTGTTTGAGAACGGCCTCTGTGCAAGGTTCGACGAACGGACGCGCGTTAAGCGTCTGAGCGAGCGCGATCTGTCTATGGAAACGAAGATCTCGTCGATCTTTCTGCCCGGCATCGATCTCAACACAATGGTTTTCGACAAGCTCGGCTACATTGCGAACTCGTCCGATGCCGTGTTGGAGGCCCTCGACGCCGGGTTCCGGCGACTCTACTTGAACGTGTACTACGACGACGTGTTCTCGAAGTGGCATCTGTGTCCATACAGACCAGAAACAGCCGCAAACACTACAACTACTCTGACTCCTCCAGCGACCACTTCAATTTACCCGCTCTCCGAATACCCGGATGAACCCATAGAGTACTGGAAACGGGCGTTGGGGGTCTCTCAATGCGACTACGAGCTCGATCTGGCGATGTTTGTCGACTCGGTGCAGTACTACCTCACGCTCAGCGACACGAACATTGCCGCGGATCTGCTGTACATCCACTTGCGACCAATGCAGTGGCCCGACAACGGCACGATCGTGCCATACACGTTCGGCCAAGCGTCGCTGAACGACAGCTTCGCGCCAATTGCCGACCGCATTTTCGCGCCGTCGCGTTTCGACGGCAGCGCGAAACATTCCAGCACGTCGAAGAGCGCCACAAAGACCGAGATCAAGGCCACAACAACGAATCCTAATGCCATTGTCGCGGATGACTCGGATTCCGACTCGGAAACCGAAGACGAAGACGAAGAGTGGCCCACGCTACACCAGTTCATATACACCAACACCGACCGCGTCGTCCTTAGCTACGACCCCGGCTCGCTGGAAAACACTTCAGAGTCGAGCAAGCTGTCGAGCATTGCATTCGCGAGCTCTGCGACGATCTCTGACCCAATGTCGTACAGCCTAAGCGACCTTTCTCAAATGAATTTCACGGATAGCTTTGTTTCGAACTCCGAGGAATGGAGCACGGCCATTGCGGCCGGCATCTCACCCGTGTTGAATGACAGCTCTATGGGTTTTTTCAGCGACGAATTGCTGACTCTGCTGGAGACAAACACCGACTGGGCGTGGTCGTCTACGCAGCCGTCGCTATACTCCGTCGCGTCTCGCAAAGAGGCGCTTTCGAACTCGGATAACGAGACACTGCCTGCGTGTGCCGTGTTCTCATCTTCCGGGTTTATCGTCGGCAATTGTTATGCGCATTTCCGTGTTCTGTGCCGATCGAACGACGATCGACTCGACTGGGTCCTTTCGAGCCGTGACACGTATTTCTCGGCGCAGTGCCCTTCTAATTATAAGTTCGCCGTTCCAGCATCGCCTCTCGAGAGTAGAAGTATTCGCGAGAAGTTCTTCGCGCAGAACTCGACCCTCGAGTACGCATGGGTCAACTTCAATTCATTGTTCTACCCGAACTGCTGGGTGTCTGATGGGCCCACGTCGGTGTGCCCTTACAATGTCGTTGAAAACGATCGCAATGGTGTCGGGTTCATCATTGTGTCGGCGACTATTGCTGGGGTCATTGGCATCATAACTTTCCTCTTTGAATGGGACCGCCGGCGGTCGCCATTGACGCGCAACTTCCGGCGGGTACCGGTTGAGCGCACTGTCGAGTACGAGGGGATCCCAAGTTAGTGTACGGTCAGAGGTGAGGAGACCTATTTAAAACTTGTCTGGTATTTGGTGCCAGCCATCTAGTGTAATGATTTACGAAATGCATCAACTAAAATCTCTGTGTAAGACTCCGCAGATCCAACACGCTTAAATAAGGAACGAGTCCTGGAAATAAGAGACGCCTGCATCCTTTGCCCACTTCTCCGCCGTGTTACTGAGCTGCTGGTTCCCGCAGGCCATGACCCACGAGCCGAGCCGGTCCTCAGCACACGAGTCAATTACGCGGTCCGCACAGCAGCAGTCGTCGGTGTTCGTGGTGTAGCCGTAGAGCCACGACTTCAGCCGCAAGTTAAGGTGCGGCCGCGTGTTCATCATGAACGCTGCATATTCGGACAAAATGATATCTCCGCGAATACGCCGCGACGCAACGCCGGGATGGCGCGTGGCCGATCGGATCGTATTTGCGGCGTGATCATCCTCATCGCACGCGTTCTCGGAAATGTCGATCGTCAGCGCCGTGTCTTGTTCAAGGTCATCGGTTTCGCCTTTCATCAGAGATTCTCCTGTATAATAGATCTCAATGTTACCGGCCAACGCTTCTGCATGCAGACCAAGCTGCGGCAGCGCACGCGCGTCGTAGGGATCCCGCATCACCCAGACCATGCGGACGTCTGCACCGTGAAGTCTCATATAGCGCATAATCGGCGCGCCGAAGGCGATGCCCGCACCGCCAACCACGAGCAAGGCCCGCCTGACCATAAGATTGGTGATCTGGTTCGTCACGAAGTCCGGGACGCTGCGGTGAGGCCCGAATATCGTGTAGTTTTCGCGCATGCGGATCTTGTAGTCGCCCGGACGGATCACGAGCTTGATGTCGCCGTCTTCGGGCAGTGACGCAATTGTGTATGGATGCGACGACCTCACCCAGTTCATGGGATTCCAAATCGGGCCACTGAGCCGCAAATGGCTGGCGACTCTCCAGTTCATGAATCTCGACGAAAAGAACAGCTTATCCTTCGGGATTGTAACCAACAGCAGAGTCGGACTCACGAATTGTACGCGGAGTTTCGTTGTGTGCGAAAGAAAGATCTTCGCCGCTACTTGGTACGCAAGCATTAGGCCACATAAGCCCAAGTAGAAGTCGCTCTTCGGCCGCGAGTGCCACCGAAGCATAGGCAATGTGATCCACGCGCCGATTACGTGGCTCTGGAAGAATACCTCGTAGAGCCTGCGGCGCACCGCCTGAAGACTCGACAGCCCCATCCATACATAGATGATCAGGGCGACAATACCGAGAACGTTCACGAACTTGGAGAGCTTGAACAGAGAACCGTTCAGGTAGTAAACGGCCAAGTAGAAAATGCCGTGCAAAACGGAGAATACCACAACAATACGGCTCAAGAATTTGTGGAAAAAAACGAGCTGCAGATAGAAAGTCTCCGGCAGCAAGGCCGGGCGTACCGTCAAAAGGTACAGAGCCGGCAGCAGTGCAGCGACCTGTCTTCCGAACCGTTTCGCAATGAACACGAGCTCAAAAGAATTCGTTTCAACGAAGGCAAACACGAGCAACGCCACTGCCGAGGCCCACATCACGATCCGCGGCCACGGATGGTCCAGAACAAGCTTCAGCCATTTAGAGGGCCGGATGTTCACGTAGGTCACCAGAAGCGGTCTCAAAAAGCGGTTCGTGAGCGCGATCGATATAATTAGAAGCACGGTCAAGCCGAATGACGCGTAGCCCCATTTGTCGGTGACATGACGCCGGTATCTCGGATCCCCGGGTACGAATTCGAATTCCGTGGACATTGTATGGATCAACGATCGGGAATCTCCTTCGACCCTTTTTTTCACACAGTATTCATTAATAGGGCAACTCGAGGCGGAGTAGTAACGTGCCGCCCCTTGCCCACCTCATCTAATCATTTGCATCAGCGCGCGCGGTCGAAAGCGCAGCAGGAAACAAAAACTGGGTGTTGAACGACAGTAAATGGAAAGTTGTAAGATGGGGCTGCTGTTTGAGACATTTAGAGCGTTCTCATCGGCCATATAGGCAAACATAGGGTAGGTAGGCAGGCACGCACGTGTTGTCTATAGATGAGGAACGGTTTTACTTGTATCTATGGATCTAATTAATGGCACGAGAACGGGACCGGCCCATCCACGCATGCGGTTTATTAGACTTAAATGCCGTTCACAGCTGGCTGGTAGGCAACGTCTCGTCGTAGGTATGGCGCGAGAGGTGGAAGTTACGCACATGACGATGTAACGAGTCAGCACGATTGAACGTCGCCAAGCACTGGACACATTGGAAGGGCTTCACACCGAGATGCTTGACGCCGTGGCGCCAAACAAGCATCTCCTTCCGAAACACCTGATTGCACTTCGAGCACCCGAAAGCATCGGGACCAAGTTTCGTGGCATGAATTCCATGTTCAATGAGGCGCTGGCGGTATTGACGGTTCTGCTGCAGGCGGTGGCCACGTGCAATGTAGCTTTCACTGCTGATTGGGGGGTGGCTGCCGTCGGTTTCGCCCGGGGAGTGGCCAGCCAACTTCAGCGCCTTGAAGGCATGCGCCTCAGCAGCTTCAGCGAGACGAGAGGCGTATTCCGCGTGCTTGCGTATCATGGCATGCGCATTCGCCTCTTTGTCCTCCTGCGCCGTGGTGAGCATCTGGAGAAGCTCGTCCGTAATCTCCGTCGGCGAGCGAATCTCCTTGTGCGCGCGCGGTGCGGGGGCTCTTGCGTTTGCTGCGATGGCCTTCAGGCCAGGGAATCCCAAGGTATCGGTTGCTGTTCTTGTAAATCGAAGGAGACTGCGCTGCTGGTCGCACTGCTGGACGCGCTGCTGGTCGCACAGTTGGTCGCGCTGCTGGACGCGCCGTTGGACGTACTGGCCGCGCTGCGCGTGCTGCTGGACACCCTCCATACATTGGGTCTTGTCCATGAAGGAGGCATCGCATTCATTGTTCGTGTACCCACCGACGCCGTTGACATTGTACTTGTTTTCGTCCGAGTCAGACTCCGAGCTCGTGTCACCCACGGCGCTCGCATTAAAAAGGCTGCGTACGTGCGCATTCTGAGCCTGCGTGTTTTCACTGCCGACAAAGGCCACACTCTTACCTTGCTGGTCCTGTGCGATGGCAGCAGCGAGAGCTTCGAGGGAGCAGTTCACTTTATTTGACTGCTTGAGAGGCTGTCTCTTAGGTGTCTTAGCGACACGGCACGGTTCAGGCATTGTTATTCGCAAACCGCTGAGGTGGATGGTTTCGTGGTTCAAAGTGTTCTCTATTGTGGGCTAATGTGGTGATAGGCAGGGTCGCGGCGAGGGGACCCCGGAAGGATACCACAATCAAGGTTTCCTTTTTTGGCTCAGGGTCAGGAGTTTTTAACGGTTGAGAACGAAAATCACCGGATTAAGTTGAGAGCGGATCTCAATTTGGTACTGGGTACTTTCTCTGGAGACGGGAATTGAAGCCGAGCTGCTATCATCTTGCAGAGACGCGTAGTAGCTGCTAAATCGCCACACCTCGTAATTGCGAATTGCCACGTACTAGCTGCTAGATGCTGGGATACATTGAGAACCCTTTTTCATTTCTAGTCACTCTGCTGCTCTGCAGATCCATTCTACTGCTTCAATGCACTGCCGCGTGAACTGGTCATGACTGTTAAACTGCGGGGCGGGCTTTAGGGGAATGGTCAGGTGATAGTTACCCTCGTTAGCAAGCGGCCGCCAAAATCAATTTTTCAAGCAACCGAACGAGTCATATTCTCGGCAAAGCAGGTCTGGTCTGGTCTGGTTTGCAATCACATATCCATCATTCCGAAGTTAACAGGATCCTGACATTTACCCCGCAAGACTCTCTTGCGGCCTATTAGCGCGACAATTCCGCCTTCTTAACGAATCTTAGAAAAACAAAGCTGTTCCACTAACGAACACTTTTTTTTTGCTCTTTAGCGGCCTTTTTTTTGTTTGATTGTTTGCATTTTGGAATAATAAAAAAAAAACAACAAGAAAGGAAGGAAATGCAGGCTGAGAAAGTTACTTACCACGAGTTCAGCGACGAATTGGACTCAACGGATGCCTTTGAGGGCCCCGAAAAAACGCTGCGGCTCATCTTCGAGCAGCCCAGCACACGCACTGGGCTGCTGGAAATCCCGCGCAGCGAATGGGAGGCAATGCTCGACGTTGTGAAATGTAAAGTTTTGAGCGTCGTTGTCCACCCGTGCGTGCATGCCTACGTGCTCAGCGAAAGCAGTTTGTTTGTGTACTGCGACCACATCTTGCTGAAAACGTGCGGAACGACTACTCTCCTCGAGGGTCTGCCGAAGATCCTCGACACGGTCGAGGCGTTTGCTGATGTGGCAGGGCTCGCTGTGGCGAAGCCGCGCGCGGCGTTTTACTCGCGCCGCAGTTTCTTCAATCCGGAGAAGCAGCCCCGTCCGCACGGCTGCTGGGACGATGAAGTGCACCGGCTGAAGGAGGTGTTCCCGGACCCGCAGTTCACGGGGTATTTCGGAGCGAACCGGGACGAGCGCTGGCATCTTTTCAGCTACGATAGAGCCCAACACGATGCATCGACTGACCGCTCGCAAAATGCGCTTAAATCGTCCTCGAATAAGGGCTGGATAGAGCTCATGATGACAGGCATAGACACTGAGCTTGCAAAAGGCTTTCACCGGCAGGAGTCTCTCGAGGACAGCGTCATCTCTTTGGACTCGGTGGACTCGGTGCTATCGCTGGCCTCGAACGTGGGCGCGGATCCCGATGACAACGACCCGGGCCATTTCCGGGGCAATGTCATGACCCGGGCCACGGCGATCGATGATCTGTTTGTCACCGACCGGCAGCTCATCGATTCGTTTGCTTTCTCTCCGTGTGGGTACTCCTGCAACGGCATACTCCTGGACTCCGGCGAATACATGACGATCCACGTCACGCCGCAGTCCGGGTTCTCTTACGCGAGTTTCGAGACAAACGTGCTACACCCCGAGACGGTTGAATCGGGATTGACGCACCAGCGGCTCATCGATCGCGTGCTCAAAGTGTTCGAGCCCAAAAAGCTGACGCTTGCGATCTGCGCAGCCGAGAAAATCTCGCTCGATCCGCGCTCCCTTAGTAGTGGCTCGTACCTCTGCACTGCAGAGACCGGCTCCGACTTTGGCAATACTAATCTTGTTCACTACATCTTGGAGAAGAAACCTTAGTTCGTACACTCATTTACGTATCTTACTTTTGAAAAGATTTTTTGTTCCCAGCGACCTGTTGTGGGTCTACTACGGGTAGATTTATGTTTCTTTTTTTCAGCACAGCCTATTTCTCGGCTAATCCCGCGTCGACCTTCTACGCTATTCAAAGCGTCTGAGGTTTGGGCGGATTTTTCACTATGTCCGGCTTCGCAAACCCGTTTGCGCAGTTCAGCGGCGCGAGCTCAGTTACTGAGGAGCTTGTAACGACCTCATATCTCACTGGACTACCGGATCCAAGACAGATCAGTGACCAGCAAGTTGCGCTTATTTTCAAGCAGGTTCTGAGGCGGGACGTCCGCACGAAACAACGGGCTCTGAACGAATTCGAGAATTGGCTCGATTGCCAAGCCGGCACGGTTGACGAAACGATCCATCTCGCTTATGTGCAAGTGTATGCGAAATTGGCTCTGGATAACACTGCGGAAATCCGGGCTAAGGCGCATACCGTCCTTGGCAAGCTGTACAAAGTTCTGGGGAAGGCGAGCTCGAAATTTTTGAAGTACAGCGTCGGCGCGTGGATGACTGCGCGATTTGATCCAGAAGAACAAGTCGTGCAGGCCTGCCAGAAGTCTCTTGATATGGTGTTTCCCCAAGACCGGCAGCAGATGCTGCTTGAAAAATTACAGAGCTCTGTGCGCAAATACATATACGATGCATGCGTGCAGGCAACCCCGCAGAATCTGAGCGACATTCGGCTATTCAGCCCCGAGGAGATCAACCAGAAGTACACGCGACTGGTGAAATGCTGCCTCGACGCGCTCACCGCGTTTCCCTCGGTGTTGTTCGACCTTCAATCTGAGGAAATCGCCGAGCTTGCAGAGGGCCGTCTCTGGACTTTTATGGCAAGCACAGACCCCATGCTAGCGCGGAGTGCCATTAGACTGGCCTCTGCACAGCTGGATAACATAGTGCCGTGGTTAGACACTCTATGGCAAGGATTACTCAAGGCCTGTCGCAAACGAACAGGCAGTGGCACCGGCGTGGCGCTGGAGATCATGCAGCTCATGAATGTGCTCACGAAGAAGCATCCAGAAGTTTGGGAGAATTCTCGGAGCGACAGCTTCTCTGCATTGGCCCAGTTTATCCCGTGCGACCCGCCGCACTCGTCGCGGTTTTGGCCGTTGCTATACAATCTCGTGCTTATGGCGCCAAAGCTGGACGCTCAAGAGCTCGTAGTCTTGTACAAGCCCATGGAGAAAGTAGTGGTTCATCAGCTGAGGTACAATTTCGAGCTCGAGGAATCGGCCTGGGGCTGCTTTGTTTCACTGTGCGGGAAAATGGGCGGCAAGTATATCACAAAGGCCTTTGCCGCTGCTGAGCAGCGGTGTCACGGCCCCAGCGTTCCTGTCGCCGCCATCGCGAAGTTTTTGGCTCGACTCGCTGACGGCGCGCAGGAGTTTGTGCCTACACAGCTGAAGCCGGATGTCCCATTTGACTACGTGCAGATCATTGTCTCTACAAAGAAATTTGCCGAACTCATTAACACCACTGTGATCCCGCAGTACATTCTAAACAAGGAGATCGAAAAAATCGGGTTGCTCGTCAGCATCGATCCGGACCTCAAGGTCCCTACATTGACCAAAGAGGATGAGATCTCTCATGAAAAGGGGTGGATCGACATCGCAGTGCGGTCGAACACAGCCAATTCTCAAACCATTGTGGATGCACTCGCTGAAGAATCCCCGCTGCTGATCTTGCAGGCGGCTCAGGGATTGAAACAGCAGGGCGTCACACTCGATCTCAACCGTTACGTGACCGAGCACCTTGATGACGAAGCTGTGCTCGCTGCTGCAGTAGGTGCCCACCCTACGGGATTTATCACGGACACCATTGCTCGGCTAGCACTCTCGCAATTTGTGAAAACGGGCCTCGATGATTACGACAAACTGCGCGAGGTGACGCGACTTGTCAAGCAGAACAGCGAGTTCACGGAGGCAGCGCTAACTTTAGACCCGTTGCTTGCACAAGATCTAGAAATTCTGGCTGCAGAAGATCGCTCTGGAGTCATCAGGTCGCTCTCGAATCTGCACTTAAACACAAGAGAGACCACGGCAGCGTCGACGAGTTTCAACATCCATGACTGGGACTTCACCGTGCCCGCTGAAAACTGCGTGAACGTGCTAAGGGCGCCGGTGCCGGTAACGGATCTTTCCTTCGAAGAGGGCATAGTCAATTGTGAGGCGCTTGCTGAGACCGTTTTGGCTACTGACACTCCTCAAAGCACGCTGGCAATTGTAGAGTCCTATCTGAAATCGTGGTTACTAGTCCTACCGGCATCTGACCGCAGTGACATGCCCATGACTGCTGAATTGCTCGCCCTTGCACCGTTCGATCCGGAACTCGATAGTTTGTGGCGGTACTTGGGAGGCGAGTCGGCACTCGCGTATCATGCCGCACAGGCCATAGCCCTGTACGGGCTTCCCGAGTCGGCGAAGTACTCGCGCTCCCACTTCGCGAAGCCGAGCTTGCAAGGTGCTGTTTTGGCCTATTACTCGGTTGCCGTTGGTGATGTGCACTACGACCAAATGCAGCGCACGTTGGTTAAGGAGGCTGTAGCTGGCCGACTTGCTGAGAACGAGTATATGCTTATAGACCGCAAATTTCTGAGTGCGTTATCGTCGACTTTGCAGGTCGATGATACTCGCTCCGCGAGTCTAGTGGTCAAAATTATCAATACGTTCAAAGTGCGGTGCCAGAATCTTGCAGAGTTGGCGTCTAGTAGCGCAGAATGGTCGATTGAGGCCGCTGCTTTGTTGGCGCTTTCGTCTTCGCAAACTGATCTGGAGACCGTGCTCGAAATCGCCTCGAGCCTGCCGGAGTCTGGCTCGGGGCTGGACGAGGCGTGCGCGCGAAAATGCCTCGCGCTCACAAATGAGCTAGTGAAGTCCGGCGAAGTGAGCGCAGAAATGATGGACCTGATGGGCGATACTCTTGATTTCCAGGCGCTACTGGATCGGGACGATTTGGTGGAAATCCCGTGGCTGTGCCTCGTCTTGCCCGAGGTCTCCTGCCATTTAGAGCTTCGACTAGAGGGCCCCCTCACCGCGAGTTCTGTGGTTTCTTGGCTGCTGCTGATGCAAACAGCCGTCGACAAACGGCCTGAGATCTCCGATGCGTCGTGGCAGCAATTGTGGCGCTGGATCTGCACGAACCTCGATCTCAGCGTCGAGTGTGATGTCCATACAATTCCCGAAGTCCCGCCTTTTAAGCTGACGCAACTCATCCCAGTGATGCTCTACCAACTGTCAAGGCAATACCCGAACCGACTGCGAACTTGGTACCGCGATGTGCGCGACAAGAATTTGGTGAAACAGCTCGACCAGCTTTTTTCCGCGCGCATTACGCCGGCCGTGATGTCGCAGCTCAAGAACGCGCTCGAGCAAACGCCTCCGGCCGCCGTCGCCGAGCAGGACGAAGTGGAGCTCGCGATCAGTGAGAAGCGGCGCGAGATCCGAGCCACTAGGGAAATTGAGGACGAATTCACCGTGGAGATTGTCGTGAGTCTGCCCGAGCAGTTCCCTTGCAAGCCGGCGAGCATTGCCATCCACAACCTGGCCGGCGTGAGCGAGGCGAAGAAACGCGGCTGGCTTCTCGAAGCGCGGCACCATGTGCAAGACAGCGGCGTCGAGGCGGCACTTGTCTCGGTGCTGACCCGACTCAACAATTTCCTCGAAGGCGTTGAACCTTGTGCCATTTGTTACATGACTGTGAACGACCAGAACAAGCTGCCGAACAAGAGCTGCAGTAACTGCCACAACATCTACCACTCGGAATGCCTGTACAAATGGTTCACGACCAACACGAACAACCGGTTGTGTCCGATGTGCCGGTCACCTATGTAATTTAATAGTATCAGCAAGAGCATGCGTAAGATAAGAGAAAAGTGAGGAATCGAAGGCAGAAAAGTGGCAATTGAGGTTCTATATTGGTCTGCGTTATCTCAAGACCTGCAATTTTTCAAAAATGCGGCGGCGATCAGCGTGCGAAAACCGGCTAGAGCTCATATCAGTGACACACAGGCGATCCCCATTTGGGAAGTTCCGGCCGTTATGCGATTCATGTGATTGCGGGCTAGGGTCGCGACCCAGCGGGCGTGCCCAAGAGATATTACACCTAGCGATCGACACCACTCAACCACATCCAGCCTCGCTTCTACCAATTGACTTTCTGCAGAATGGCGCCGAAGAAAAGCATGCTGAAGGTGATCATTCTTGGCGACAGCGGCGTCGGCAAAACGTCGCTGATGCAGCAGTACGTCAACAAGAAGTTCACCTCGCAGTACAAGGCGACGATCGGTGCCGACTTCCTGACAAAGGAGCTCACGTTGGACGAGCGCAAGGTCGTCATGCAGATCTGGGATACCGCCGGCCAGGAGCGTTTCCAGAGCCTCGGAGTCGCGTTCTACCGCGGCGCCGACTCGTGCGTCCTGATGTTCGACGTCACGAACCAGAAGAGCTTCGATAATCTCGACTCGTGGCGCGACGAGTTCCTGCAGCAGGCAAACCCCGTGGATCCGGATAATTTCCCGTTCATGCTCATCGGCAACAAGATCGACGTCGATGAGAGCCGGCGGGTCGTGCCGACGAGCGCCGCGCAGAAATGGTGCCTCGAAAGGGGGAACCTGCCGTATTTCGAGACAAGCGCTAAGGACAACACGAGCGTCGACCAGGCCTTCGAGGTCATCGGTCGCAATGCGCTCCAGCAGGATGACGCCGAGGGATTCGACCAGGAGTACCCCGACGGCGTCGACTTCAGCCAGTACGAGCAGGACGCATCGAGCTGCGCGTGTTAGTTGTGCCCAGGACCTCTCTCATTTTTAATTTATTATGTTCTATATACTTTCCGCCTAGCCTCCAACAGGGTGCTTCTATTATGCCGGGCCGCGGTACAAGCGCTCCGAACGGCTGCCAGAACGGCTGCCACAACTACTGCTCGGATTGACTAGCGCGTGCAAGCAGATGCGGCGCCACCTCTCGTAGCCACTCGATGGAGATGGGCGACACGAAACGCGCATAGCCCCTCACAGTGTAGACGTACTCCAGGAACATGATCGCCTCGGGTCTCGCACCGAAGAGAGCGCTCCCGGGGTGGATGTTGACGGGCTGCTGGCTTGTAGTCGTTTGGAACTGTCGATTAGGCAGAGCGATTGCCGTATTAGTGACATAGCCCGTGAGGAACGTACGGATGAGCGCTTCGAAGTCAGCTGTTTCAAGCTTTTCGTCCTCGTCAGCATCCTCTTCCTCATAGGCTTCGCCAAGGTAGCTAACAAGCTGCTTCCGGACTTGCTCGACCTTCTTCAAAGCACGCAGGCTCACGCCAATCGAGTAGCACCAATCCTTCAGCTCGATTTTGTCCATTTTTGAGTACTCGTCCCAGATGAGTTTCACTAGCACGAGGTCGCCGTACTGTACAGATGCAGGGAAGAGTTCCTGTCGGTTGTCGCTGATTTCTTGCCGGCGCGTAACTGAAGGCGTGACCAGGAAGTCCTGGACGCTGAGACACGCGGCGACATCGAGAACAGCTCGCCGGACCTTAGCATCCAAGTCGCTCTCTTTAGACGTGGCATTGACCAAGACCGCAGAGAGTCTCGGATCGAGCGGCAAGGTCGCCATTTTCAGTCCGAGGGGCGTGATCTTGCCACTGGTGTCCAGTGCTTTTAAAGAGAAGAGCTGGAAAAGCGCGTTACGAATGGCTGACTTTTTCGGCGCATCAAGCCAGGGGAAATGCACAACATCCTCAACACCGATGCGTTTAAGGAGCAGGATGGGGAAGGCCAGGTTGACCCGGCTAATTTCGGGCTCGGTTTGAGGCTGCATGTCTTCCAAGTATGATTGCTCTGTATACAGCCTCCAGCACTTACCGGGCCCTTCACGGCCAGCACGACCCATTCTCTGTGCTGCAGACGCCTGTGAAATCGGACCGGGCAGCAAAGTCTCTAAGCCGAGCGTCGAGCGGTGCACTCGCGCCTTTCTAATCCCACTATCAACAACATACCTCACTCCCGGTATTGTCACTGAGGTTTCGGCGATGTTTGTGGCGAGCACGATTTTCCTTTCGCGCTTCCCTGCCGGTTGAAATGCAAGTTGCTGGTCCTTTTCGGGCAATGACGCATACAGCGGGACCACGCGGTATTTCGGCGCCCTGCGATCGGGTTTGTACTCAGGCGACGTTCGAAGGAGGTCTGCAACCGCCTCGATCTCGTCCTGTCCGGGCAAAAACACCAAAATGTCGCCGTCGCCGCGCTCGCTATGATTAATTTGCGCCACTGCCTGCGCTGAGGCATCAACGATGTTCACCACGGGAGTGCGCAGGAAGTAGCGGTCGACGTTGAATGCTCTTCCGGGGACGAACAATTGGTTACTAGCCGTGAAAAACTCGGCGAACCTCTCGGCGTCGAGCGTCGCGCTCATTACAACGACACGAAAATTGGGTGGCTTGCGGCGCTCGAGCAGCTGCTTCAACAGGCCGAGCACGAGATCCGATGTGACTGTGCGTTCGTGTGCTTCGTCAACAATTACAGTCGTGTACTTCGACAGCATGGGGTCGAGCATAAAGTCTCTAAGCAGCATGCCGTCTGTGACGTACCGAATTTTTGTGTGGCGGCTGACTTTGGCGTCGAAACGCACGTTGTAGCCGACCTTCTGGCCGACCTTCGTGCCGGCCTCGGCGGCGACGCGATTACCCAGCGAAGTGGCAGCCACTCGCCGTGGCTGTGAAACCACAATATTCTGGCGTTTGTCTGCGTCGAGAAGTGCCTGTGGCAGCTGTGTCGACTTACCGCTACCAGTTTCACCAACAATGATCGTCACTGCATGACTGAAAATTTCCCTTACTACCTCATTCCGGCTCTGGTACATCGGCAGCTCGGCGCGCTGGGCAGCAATTTCGCCTGCCGATGACTGCGGCCTTGTGAAAGTCTCATTCTCGCTATCGCTGTCATAATAGCGGACGACCTTTGGCATCCCAATGGGCAAGGTGCAATTATGGATCGTGAAATATTTGTGAACCAGAAGAACACTGCGTGCTTCCGAATGGACAAAGGCTATCTATATACAGACTCTATCGAGTCCTAACGTAATCTTCTAATCGAGTTTGACCGCTGGAGGCGCCTTTGTGAATTCCACGGCATAGCCCACCGCATTGAAAGCGGCTAAACCCATCAATGCTGTTGGATACGTACCCCTGAGGAACGACTGGCGGTTCGCCATGAGGTACAGCGTCGACCAAACGGCGACAAATCCCGATCCGTTTTTGTAGTCGCCGTCGGCCATCATGAAAGTGCCGAGGCCGAACGCCGTGCCAAACACGCCGCATGACAGTTTTGACGGCAGCAGTTTCTGCCCGTTGATGATCGGCTGGCGCTGCAGACCGGCCACAGCTAGACCAGAGGCCAGGCCCGCCGGAATGCCGTACCGCATCGCTTGCTCATACGCCGTGTGCTGTTCCATGGGTATTCCTCCCCACACGGCCCTTACCTGGAGTAGCAGGAAAATCCGTGGAATTTGCTAACTGAAAAATTGGGTCCAAAGAGCAGACTGCCGGGAGAGTATAAAGATTGCGGATGAGATTTGAAGTGTTTAAAACGCCGGGCAATTTCCTGGCCTCGCCGGTGTCGCTGCATCGCAATTGCAGACCAGGACCTCTCGATATGGCATAAACGGTATGTCGTCCCCCGGCCGAAGGCGAGCTAACATCCTCCGGTTACTCGAAACCGACTTAATTCCTCTTCAACCACCGTTGATCCGCCATTCATCCCTTCGCCCATCTTTCCAGTGCATTTAGAGAAATATGGCGCGCCGCGCGGCCTCAACAGTCGCTGAGAATCAGCAAACGAACAGCGATGAGAGCGGCGACGAAGTGACGCGATGCATTTGTGGCAATGAGGAGTTCGTGCAGACCCCGAAAACGCTGGCAATGCATGCCTCTCCGGGGTTGTACGTGCAGTGCGAGCGCTGCAATGTGTGGCAGCACGGTTTCTGTATGGGCTTCCAAACCGAAGAGGAGGTCCCGAATATCTACTATTGCGAGCTCTGCGAGCCCAGCTTCCACCGCCTCTCGAACAGAAACGGGCTCAAATTGTCGCGGTATAGACCCAGTGTGAAAACAGAGCAGAATGAGGCCGAAGAGAAGAGCGAGGTTGCGAAGCCCCCAGCCAGAGCGAACGGAAAACAGGCTAGAGAGCGCAAAGAGCAAGAGGATACTCAGCAAGTGGAAGCTAGCGAAAACGGGGATTCCGCGGAGAAGGAGGACGAAGAGAGCGCCGAGGGAGACGAGACGCAGGAGAAAGACAAGGAGAGTGAAAAACCCGAGGAGACGCAGGAAACAGAGCTCGAGGCGGAGCAAGACGCGAAGGACTCTGCCGAAAACAAGCCGAAGGGCGCGCGCGACGCTCGTGAGACCAGTCTCCCGGAATCGCCGAAGCAGGAGGACGAGCACACGGCAGTCGACACGCCGGCGTCGCGCAAGCGGCGCAGCCGCGCCGCGTCCATCCCGAGCGAAACGCTCTACATGCGCAATCGCAAGCGGCGGTCGCGGGAAGACGAGATCCTGCAGCGCGTGCTCGAGGAGTCCGCGCGTGAAGCGCGCGAGGCCGAGCAGCGGCGGCGGTCCGCCGAGGGGCTGCCCGATGTCGAGATGGAGTACGCCGTCCAGGACGAGGACAGCGAGCCGAAATCGCCGAAATCGCCGCCGTCGCCGCCCGCTGCGAAGGCAAGGCGCAGCACTGCGCGAGGAGGCAGCGGGACAAGCCGCAAGGGCGGAGCGGGCAGGCCCGCCGCTCAGGAGGCAGCGACTGCGGCGCGGCGCGGCCGCGGCGGCCGCAGCGTGCGTGGCGGCCGTGCAAGTGGCGGCACAGCGCCCTCGGAGGCGGCAGGCGCGTTGAACGGTAGCTCTGCGCCGTCGTCTCCGCGCCGCGTGGCATCGGGCCCGCGGCGATCCCGCCCGCGGAATGTCTCGCAGCGCAGCACTCTCGACGAAATGCGGCGGCGCGTTTCGGCGATCCTTCAGTTCTCGAGCCGTACTCAAGACGAGATCATCGACGACCAAAAGACGCGGATCATGCCCTTGCAGCCCGAGGACCCAGAAACCGAGGAGGCCGCGAAGTTCGAAAAGCTTCTTCGGATGTCGCAAACGAACCTGGGCCATCTCGAGGATTTGACGTCGCAGCTCCTGCAATGGGAGGAGCAGTTTGGCGTCAGTGGCTCGCCATAGCTGGCCTATGGCAGTGCATATGCAGTATTCAGTGACGAAGTATATAATGAATTCAGAGGAAGTGCTAAGCGTGGAGTAACACGGATTAGTTGTCCAGGTTAATTGTGCTAAAAAACGATTACGTGCATTCAGAACTATTCTCCCTGCAGCTTACAACCCACGTCGCGTTGGCCCACCACGTCGCATTGGCCCACTAGCGCCGCAAACCAGACCGGCATTCAGCAAACGTATACGTGTTCGATTTCATTGTTGTGTTTGCTCAACGTCAACTTTTGCTTTTTGCTGTTTGCTTCCGCACTATTCCTCCACCTCACGTGAATCCGTACGCATGCGACGTCTAGACCTCGCCCACCAACCAACACTATATATAACATCCGCCCAACGGTCAAACATCATTTTATACATTTTCCCATTTAAATGACTAAAAAAGATTCTGAGCAGCTTCCTGTGATTATCATTGGCGCTGGTGCCGCCGGTCTTGCCGCCGCTGAGCAGCTCCAGAAGGAGGGCCACGACTACCTTGTCTTGGAAGGCCGTAAGCGGATCGGCGGTCGTATCCACACCGATTCTCAGACGGGCTTCGAACTCGGCGCTGCGTGGTTTCACGGCATCCCCCACAACGAGGTTGCCAAGATCGCCGAGGAGGAAGGCATTGAGGCCATCTTCGACGATGAGCAGACGCTGCTCCACGACGACTCCGGCCCGCTCGACCACGAGGAGTTCGGCAAAATCAGCGAGAAATTCGACACGCTCCGCGCGCAGCGTCCCGCGTCAGAGACGCTCGAGCAGGCGGCGACGAAGTTCTTGTCGGAGCTCAACACCGAAGAGGAGAAGCGCTACGCGAAGGCGGTCGTGAACCTGTACCAGCTCGCCGCGGGGCTGCCGACGACGCTCATCGGTGCCGGGTTCAAGGCGCCCGGCGGAAGGGACCAAGCCGTTCAGGACGGGTACATCAACGTGTTCCAGAACCTGTTGACGAAGGACATCGACCCGCGCAAGGTCAAGCTCGAGACGAAGGTGACGCACATCTCGAGCCCGAAGGACACGGACAAGGTGCGCGTGAGCACGCAGGACGGCGACCACTACGAGGGCCGCGCCGTTATCGTAACGGTCCCCGTGGCCACGCTGAAGCAGCACCACAATCTCATTGAGTTCGACCCGCAGCTGAACGGGCACCTGCGCAAGTCCATCGAGGCTACGCACATTGTGGACATCGACAAGGTCTACCTGACCTTCCCGAAGACGTTCTGGAACAAAAACGTTTACAAGTTCATTGTCACCGACGCGGAGAGCCCGGCGCTTGTGTGGAACTGGACGGCGACCCACCCGGCAACGTCGCAGCAGAACACTATCGCCGTTCTTGTGACGAACGAGACGGCGAAGAAGGTGCAGGCGCACCCTGACGAGGCGTTCGGCATCGTCACGCCCATTCTCGAGGTCATTGCGCCGGGCCAGGACATTCCTGAGCCGACGCGCGTCCTTACCTCGTCGTGGATTGGCGACGAGTTCTCTTCGGGCTCGTTCTCGACCGTCGCGCGCGAGCAGACGAGAGAGGAGCTTGCTAAGCCGTTTATTGAGGGAGAGCCGCGCAACCGCGTGTTCTTCGCGGGCGAGCACGCCATTGTCGATGGCGCCGGACTTGTGCAGGGTGCTTGGGAGTCTGGCAAGCGCGCCGTGGCGCAGGTGCTCGAGTTGTAGATACATGTAGCTTACTGAGTTCTTGGTTTGGAAAAATAAAAAGTTAAATGCGATTACTAGTGACCTCCTACTATAGACCCGCTATGGTAGGAATCACGAGAGGAGTGCACACGAGAATGCGAGAGCCCAGGTCCGCGACAGACCGTCGTCGAGGTACGCCGACGAGAAGCTCGAAGACGCGAAGAAGTCATACGCCGTCTGCGGGTCGTACAAAGCGTAGTTCAAGTAGAGAATCCCCTTCCAGCCGCTGTCCACCGAGTTGATAATGTTCGCGAGCAGCGCCTGCCATTCCTCGTTCACAAACGTCGGCGAGCGAACGAGCGACGAAATCGGAGTGATTGGAATCATATGGATACCTTGAATGTACTCGAGGTTTGTGCCGAAATACGTCGTGTGGTCGATTTTGTTCTCGAACTTGATGCCGCTCACAAAGTTGCCGATGTAATTCGACGGCTCCGTCGTGTTGTCCGTCTCGTACAGCATGTAGTGGTTCATTGCGCGCGCCTCGATGGCCAGTATGAGGTTGCCCCGCGACTCGAGCGACTTGTCGCCAAGAACGTCGCCCCACAGTTTCATGCCGTACCAGCAATTGTAGTCCTCTGAACTGGACTCCTCGTCTTTCCCGTCGGCACTTACGAAAAGCCCCTTCGCGAGCCCGTGGCCAGAGTACCAGTCGAACATCCGGCTCTGCGGGTAGGTCTCGTCATCGCCGAAGGTCGCGACATCGCGAATGAGCGAGTTCACCCAGTCCGTGTTCGTGGTATCCTTGATCCAGGTGCCGCCGGCCAGCTCCTGGTCGCACTTCGCAATGATCGCGGCCGCGTTGATGAAGTAGCCGTAGTGGAAATGGTGGTCATTGTAATACGCGTTGCCAAAGTCCGCGAGAGGGTCCGCGATGCCCGCCTCGGAAACAAGCCCCTTCCAGCTCAAGTCATAGAACAGCGGCGTTTGCTGAGTGTTGTTGACAAACACGGCGAAGGCGGTTTTAAGGCTGGCCAGCAGCTGTGTGGCCAGACTTGTGTCCTGCGTAATGTAGGTCAGCACGAGCAGAATGTTTGCGTACTTGCTCATGAGCTTGCCACTGAAGTACATCGACGACAAGTTCGTCGCTGATGAGATATCCACACCAGAGATCTCGTCCTCAGACACGCTCTGAATGAGCGAAGTCACCGTTCCAGTGAAGTTGCTGTAGCTGAAGTTCGCGTCCCCGGCTTGCTTCTGCTGGCTCCACGGCAAAAAGCCAATGTCCACCGGCAGCCGCTCGTACATCTCGAGCTCGGTCGCTACACACAAACGGAGCATGCCCAGAGTCGGCGAGTTGAGGTACAGACTTGTGACCTTGCCGTCCATCGTCGACGTGAAGCTCGCGACGTGGTGCGGCGCCGCGTAGAGCAGCGTGCCGCCACCCGTGGAGCTGCCGGCGAGCTGGTACTGGAAGGAGTACACGGCCGTTTTGTAGTCGCTCGTCAGCCCGCCGTCGAGCGCGACCTGAGTCGGGTACGCGCCGCCGGCGCTGTCGAGAATGTCCTGCCAGTCGTCCGTGCTGCCGCCGAGTTTCGCAACTTGCACAACGACTCCAGCCTCCGTTGAGTTCACCGTGATATTCTGCGCGTCCGACTGCGTGAGGGTGGCCTGACCACCGGAGGGAAGCGTGATGTAGATGCTCCAGACCGTGCTGTCCTCAAGCGTGACGTTCAGCCGCGTGAGTCCATTGCGCAGCATGGTCGCCGTCCCGACCGACTTGAAGCCGACTTGGCTGCTGACCTTTGGAGCAATGCCCGTGTAAACGGCAGTGACAAAGCCCATGCCGTTACAGAGCGGATACATGACCTTCCCCGAGCCTTGTGTGAGCACGGCGTTGACACTCATGGGGCCCCACGAATTCGTGCTGAAGGTGGGCGGGCCACCCCAGCTCGCGCTCAGACACATGCTCATGACTCCACATGGGCTGTAGAAGTACTGAACGGGGTTCGCGCTTGCGTCCGGACCGAAGACGCGTGCGCTCGCGTCCTGGTGGGAGATGCCGAGGCCCACAAAGCTGCTGGTCGTGCCGGTCCACCACACGCTGTACGGCTGGGGATACGCGTAGAGCGTGCGGTCATCGAGGAGCATGTTCCCGTAGAACTTGTTCGTCTCTACGGGCTCCGTGCCGTTATCGTCGAGCGGAGGCATCGGATGCGTCCTCTGGCTGAATTGCGAGGGGATGTTGACTGTGTTGGTTAATTCTGTGAAAAGTGACATGTGATGAAGACACACTCGGATGGAGGATGTTTATATGCGCACTGATTGGGTTCGGGGCTGATCCAGCCTCGGGACCAATTGAGACAATGCGGTGGTTTCGCGCGTTAATTTTAGCCGAGCTAAACCTTTCAACAAGTCAGATCAAAGACTGATCGGATTCTCGCGCCGGCTTATATTCTTCAGTCTACGGAGCACATAATTTGTTCTGGTCGCAAGGAATTTACGAGAACGTAACCTTCATCCAAAAGGCAGTAAAGCTAGTGATGAATAGATGTACGTAAGTGGTTTTTACTCCTGGCTAGCCAGCCATATATATTTTACACACTATTGACACTATTGGCCGGCGCACCCCATAGTTCGTAAGGACTCGCCCGGGCAAGGTTTGAATTTTTCATTCTCGAGATATGCAGAGGAGACTGCCGCTGCGCGCGCTGCAGCGCCGGTTCCAGAGCACGAAGACCGCGTTTGCTGAAGAAAATGAGCTTGCTCAGATGAATAAGGCGACGCGGACGCAGAGCTTTGTGAATCCTGCGGCACACCCCGATCTGAGCGCGGCGATGCGTGAAAAGTTGAGTGCTGAGTTCGATAAGTTTATCGCCGAGTTTGTACACGAGGTGGATCCTTCTGTGCGGGATGCGGAGCACATTTCCGAGCGGTTAAGTGGCTCAGAAACATCGACTTTCGGCGATATGTTCGACCGGCCCTCATCGGGCATCCATAATGCAAGCTCTAAAAGTCAAATGCGGCTATCTTTGATCCGTAGCACAGGCGAGGGCGCGCCGTACTCGGCACCGGAGATGTACGCGCGGCAGCTTTTCCACGCACGCAAAGTGGCACACCTCGGAGCCGAAATCGCGCCCCAGAGTGTGTACCGGCCACACGAAGACCTGCACAATCCCAAGTCCATTTCCGAGACGGGTATCTCGACCTTGCTCGCGGCCGGTGCGCATTTGGGCCACGCAACGCGCCACGTCCGGGCGAACTGTTTGCCGTTCGTGTACGGCGTGCGTGACGGCATCCATATCATCGATCTACAGCAGACCCTCGCGAGCCTGAAGCGGGTTGCTCGCGTGACACAGGAAATCTCGCGCAAGGGCGGGATTGTTCTGTTTGTGAGCACGAACGAGAGCCAGCAGCGCACAGTCGAGAAGGCGGCCGAGCGGAGCCGCGGATACTACGTGAGCGGCCGCTGGGCGCCCGGAACTTTCACGAACTACCAGATCATGACCGAGATGAAGCAAGGCGCGCGGCGCCTTGAAGTCGACATGGCCGATGAACCCACGAATCGGGAGCTCAGCGCCGCGCTCACGAATACGATCATCAAGCCCGATCTTGTGGTAATTCTCAACCCCGTGGAGAACCGCGCGCTACTCCGCGAGTGCCTTCACATGCGCATTCCCACTACGGGCATCGTCGACACGGACAGCGAGCCGAGCCTGCTGACGTACCCCGTGCCAGGGAACGACGACTCGCTGCGGTTCGGCGACCTTTTCGCCGGCGTGCTTTCGCGCGCCGCCGAGCGCGGCCGTAAGCAGCGCTACGCCGAGTTTGCGGAGCTGCAGCAAACTAAGAAGCTGCTCCGCGAGGGTGAGGCGTTCAAGGTTGACGACGGGAAGCCCGATTTGGCGGGTATCTCGGATGCGGAGCGCGAGCTCATGAAGTAGAACAGCGAGAGTAAAAATATGTACATAAGTGGATTTGTCTTAAGCGCATTGGTGGGTGCATTTGTCCTCACTGGTGAATAACGAAGCTTATTAGAGTATAACGTTGGAGAATAACGAACCTTATTAGAGTATAACGTTGGAGAATAACGAACCTTAT
>JAJMCC010000060.1:0-47127 GCA_030584945.1 Starmerella roubikii | reverse complement strand
TATCTACTATCTTCAACTCTATCTACTATCTCCGACTCTATCTTCAACTCTATCTACTATCTTCAACTCTATCTAATATCTCCGACTCTATCTTTAACTCCACGATTCTATCTACTATCGTCAACTTTAGCAAGATTCGTTGGGCATAAAAAATCGCATTGGTTTTTATAAAACAGATTTCTATATTTTCGAAGTCATAATAGCACTTACTGCAATGCAGCGCCATATAATGTGGTCAGATGTGACTAGAAAACCAACTAGTAAACGAAAGCGCTACATACCTGTGTATGTGTATGAGTATTAATCTAATGGTTTTTGTGTTCCTCCTTGATCGAGCGCATCCAAACAATGTGCGTGCCTCTACGCGCAACGAGCTTCTCAGGAGCGTTCTCCATGATCTTGTCGAACTCTGCCTTCAGCTCATCGATCTTTGCCTTCGGCTTCGTCGTGATGTAGCTGCGGCTCGACCAGTAGTCCCACAAGAATTCCTTCGAGGGCACAGTAATGGCGTAAGGGAAGTTACGTGAGTGGAACGGCATCGTGAAGAGGTCGCCGCTCTCGCTCAGAGCGACCTGCCAATTGTTGTGCCTGTACTGCGGCACGTTCTTATCCTGTTCCCAGAACAAGTGCGTCGTCTTCGACTGCCAGCCGTCCTTCTCAAATCGATCGGTGTCCTCGTAGTTCCAAAGCAGAATCAGCCGTCCACCAGGAACCAAAACACGGTTCAGTTCGGTCAGGGTCTCGCGAGTGGAGAACCAATGGAACGCCTGCGCGACATAAATGGTGGTGAAGGTGCTGTCCTCGAACGGCAGTGCCGACGCAGACGCGCGGACGGTCTTGATGTGGGGGAAGTTCTTGTGGAAAGTTTCGAGCATCCCCGAGGAGGGCTCAATGGCCGTGTAGTGGATTGCATCGAAGTGCGACTCGCCAACGGCCTTAAGAATTTCGCGGGTGAACTTGCCGGTTCCTGCAGCAACCTCAGCGATCTCGCGGCCTTCCGTCAATTCGACAGCCAATTCTACTGCGTCCGGCGGGTAACTCGGGCGAACATTGTCAAAGAGCTCATGGTTCGAGTTAAACGCTTCTTGGCTGGTTTCATTGACATCCTTGGGCTCCGGCATTGTCCGATTAGTGGTGGCATCCTCGGGGGAATCCGGGGGAATATAAGCCTGCAGCGGAAAGGGTTCGCGGACCACGATCCGCAATCCGTGCGTGGATCCCGCATCCCGTGAGGACCAGTCGGTGTACCGTTCGCAATGCCAAGGGTTTACGCACTTGGCAAGATTCGTTGGGCATTAAAAATCGCATTGAATTCTGTGCACAGCATTTTTATATTTCCGATGTCACAATGGCACTGGCTGCAGCTATAGGTAGTGGTCAGATGCGACCAGATGGGGACAATCGGTACCTAGTAACGTGCCAGGGTATGCGGCACAGATGAGGGACGTCGGAAGAAAAAAGATCGATCGCAGCCGGAAAAATAATTAATAAAAAAAAGCGAGACTACCAGGGCTCGAACCTGGAATCTCGTGATTCGTAGTCACGCGCCTTACCGATTTGGCCATAGTCCCTTTTTGCTGTATACCTGCCCTGGAGTCACGTTCTACGCAGTCCGCTGGGTCGAGAGAGCGAGCGTCGAAAAACCCTTGGCGAGCACGAATCAGAACACATATATTCGAGATGTCTTCGGCTGCTATCCCCAAGTTCTTCTCGCAGCCGTTCCGCTACCTGCGCTACATCTCGCATGAAAAGCCGCACATCGTGCTCTCCTTCATCCTCGGAATTTCCGGCCCGCTTGCAGCGGTAACGCTCTACGATGCGCGCCAGAGGTACCTCTACCAGGACGCCAAATTGATTCCGGAATCGTATCCTCTTCCGGGCAAGCGGAACCCGGATCTCAAGGGCTTCGACGACTAAAAGACGATTAGAGCGTAGAGCCTTTGTAGAGAAGGCCTTCGATAATTTATTAGACTTAAAAGGTAGTATCCTAATTGGCTACAGATTCAACCTCTCCCGAATCCGAATTCATTGCTTTCTATGTACAATATTTACCACTTGTAATCCGCCGTCTGCACGTAGTCCTCCTTAATTTTAAAGTTCGTCAGCGGGAACCAGAGCTTGCGGTCGAGTCTCTCCTTGATTCTGGTGTCCCTTCGGTTGATGACCTCGCGCGGCTTCAGAATCGCCTTGACATGCACGTAGTGGCTCGTGATGATACCCGTACGGCCGCGGCCCTTGACTTGCAGCCGTCTGGGGTCGTCGCCATCCTTACCGACCCAGATCTGGTCGACAACGAGCGACTCCGGGTCAAGCCCGAGCTTCTCGGCGTCCTTCGACCCGCGCTCGAGCATCTCGCCGATGTCGCGGGCCATGCGGCGCGCCGAGAAGTGGCACTGCGTGATGGCGTCGTTCAGGCCGAGTTTGCGGAACAGCCGCAGAAACATGTAGGTCTTTTTCCAAGAGCCTTTTATTCGGTAGCTCTGGACGTATACCGTCGGCTCGAGCGCACGCTCCTCGTCCTTCGTGAGACTCAGCTTGTAGAGCTTGCCGTTCAAGGGCACGAGCTGGTTATTTTTGAAGACGCCGTTGTTGTTCGCCAGATTCTGCTCGTACAGCTGCTGTTTTAGAGGCGAGAACAGATCGCGGGCGGGCTGGGCGGCCGGGTTCAGCTTCTTCGCGATCTCAGGGTGTGCGCGGAGGTCCTTGTTCGTTTTGTAGACCGCCGTTGACGAGGCAGCGTCTGGAGGTGAGGCCGGCGACGACGACGATGCTGGAGGCTGGGACCCCGTGAGATCTCTGAAAAACGAGCCCGAGCTCTGCGCCCGCGTAAAGACCCGGGGCAAACCGAGCCGGCGAGCTGTGGGAAGCGCAGCCTGCAGCATACTGTGAACTACTGGTGAGAGAAGTGGGCAGGGTGAATAATTTCACTTTTCCCCTAGGCCGTGGGCAGGGGCCGGTATCCGGTTCGCATACCTACCAGGAATGGCGTCGGCGATCTTCTTCTTAGACAAGAAAGGCAAGCCTTTGCTCTCGCGAAATTACCGCGGCGACGTGCCGATGAGCGCCGTCGACCAGTTCCCTGTGCTGCTCATGGAGGCCGAGGACGAGGCGAGCGTCGTGCCGCCGTGTCTGAGCCACGACGGTGTCAACTACCTCTACCTTTCGCACAACGACCTCTACATTCTGGCTCTGAGCAGGCACAACACGAACGCGATGGAGATCCTGCTTTTCCTCCACAAAACCGTCGAGGTGCTGACGAGCTACCTCAAGGAATTGGCCGAGGAGTCGATCCGCGACAACTTCGTGGTTGTTTACGAGCTGCTCGACGAGATCATGGACTTTGGGTTCCCGCAGATCACAGAAACCACCATTTTGAAGCAGTACATCACCCAGGAATCCCGCATCTTCCAGCTCGTCAGCCCGTCATTAGGCCGGCTCGCCGGCGCAAAACTGGGCCCCGGCGTGCCGAAGAGGCCTCCGGTGGCTGTCACCAACGCCGTGAGCTGGCGCGCCGAAGGTCTGACCTACCGCAAGAACGAGGCCTTCTTGGACGTCATCGAGTCCGTGAACATGCTGTGCTCGCCGACGGGCCAAGTGTTGCGCTCCGAGATCCTGGGCAAAGTTGTGATGAAGTCGTACCTCAGCGGCATGCCCGAGCTCCGCCTGGGGCTCAACGACCGCGTCATTTTCGACCATTTGTCGAACTCGGGCGGCAGCAGCACGATCACGCCCGGCAAGAAGCCCATCGAGATGGAGGACGTCAAGTTCCACCAGTGCGTGCGGCTTTCGCGGTTCGAGTCAGACCGGACCATCAGCTTCATCCCGCCGGACGGCCAGTTCCAGCTCATGTCTTATAGACTGAACACGAGCGTGAAGCCGCTGATCTGGGTCGACTGCAAAACGCGCCGCCATGAGAACTCGCGCATCGAGATCTTCGCGACCATCAAGGCCCAATACAAGCAGCGCTCGAAGGCGCAGCACGTCGAAATCATGATTCCCGTGCCCGAGGACGCGGACTCGCCGAAGCTCAGCCTGAAGTTCAACGGCAGCGGCGTCTACTCGGCGAAGTGGAAGCCCGAGCTGTCGGCGATCCGACTGAAGTTCTCGAACATGAAGGGCGGCACGGAGGGCCTGCTGAAGGCGGAGCTCGGCCTGCCCGTCGTCAGCGGCGACGACGACCTGCCGAAAAAGCCCATCCAGGTGAAATTTCAGATTCCATACTTTACAACGTCCGGCATCCAGGTGCGGTACCTCAAAATTGTCGAGCCGAAGCTGCAGTACCAGAGCTGGCCCTGGGTGCGGTATATCACAGAGTCGGGCGATTATGCCATCCGCATGGCGAACGACAAGTGAGGAAGGAAAAGAGAATTCATCTAAAAAAGAAAAATCGCTGCATTATAAGCGGGTAGTGTTAGTGCGCGTGAATGTGCTTTAAATGCATGTTGAAACATGTTGCGAGAGACATGCCGGATAACTAATTGGTGTTCGCTATAAGGTACGTACATATATTTATAGGCTTCTTCTAGCGGTTGTAGAATAGCTCGACTGCCCAGGCCTGAGCAGTGTTAATTTGGACAGCCTTTGAGCGGCCTTTGAGCAGCCTTTAAGCATCTTTTGCATCAGTTCATATGTAAAACTCGTTATAAATGTAATAAGCCAATAAAAATTTACGCTGAGCGCGCATCGAGCATCCGCAGCACCTTCGCCACGCTATTGACCTCGATTTGTGAGCTCTTCACAAGCAGGGCATCAACCACTTCACCTAGGTCCGCGTTTGCGAATCCTGGATGCCGCGCCAGCGTCTTGTAGGCCGCCTGTGTAGGAATATAAGTTCCTCCCTGTTTAGCTGTAGGAGGCTTGCTCGAGATGGCCGAGCAGAACAGCGTGAGCATTGGATCCAGTTGGCACTGCGCGCAGTTTGACGGGTTCCCCGTGCAACCGACGTTACTGTTAGTCTGAGTGCCGTTCGCACTGGCCGTTTCCTCGTTGAAGCCAAGTGGAGACCCGAGACTCGCCGGCGTTGACTTCGGCGAGTTCCCCGCAGAGTAGACGTCAGACGCAAGATCCGAGTTCTGCTCCCGCATCGCCGACTCTGCACACACACAAGGCGTGCTATCAGTGCAGAACCCGCAGCGGTCTCGGAGGTGCGGCAATGGCTTCGGCGATTGCGGTGTGATGGGCATGAACGCCTGCGTGAAGTCGGTTTCGAGCGCGCGCGACTTCCGCGGCAGTGGCACCGCCGGCTGGCTCCAGTTCGTTGTCACCAGGTCCAGGGGCGACTCCGCCGGCGGCGGGTCTGTGCGCGTGACTCCCTTCGACTTCGGCGACGATTGGCTCGGCCGCCGCATCGTTCGGCTCGGCCTGCGTTCGCGCGTCTGATCAGTAGGCAGCTTCTGTTCGAGCACGTGGTCGAGCAGGTCCTGGCCAACGACATCCGCTGGCGTCACGGGCGCGCTGTAGGAGCTTGCTGGCGACGTGGGCGACGACGCAAGATAGTAACCAGGGCTTGGTGCGGCATAGTACGGCGTCGCGACGGCCGGCGGCGACAATGCGAACTGGGGCAGGACTGCAGTTGGCGACGGCTGCGTATATGCAATCTGTGGGGGTGGCATGGTCTGGGATGACTGCAAACCGGGCGGAGACTGCAGACTCTGTGGAGACTGCGGCAGCGCGTGGGAAGATTGCAAGGAATGCGGCAATTGAGGCACAGGCTGCGTCGAAAACTGCGGCTGCGATTGAGATCCCGGGCCCGAAAACGAGTACGACGGCACGGGCTGGCCCTGGAGCGAGGCAATCTGCTCGCGCATGTACTGCTGCTGCTTCTCGAAGTCGCGGGCCTGCTGCGCGAGCTGGTCCTCGAGCGCACGCACTATGTGCGATCTGCGTTCCCGGAACGCGCGCTGGGCCTCGCGGTTCTGGGCCTTGCGCCGGCTAGGCGGCACCTCCGTGCTCGGCTTACGCCCCGGTTTCGGCCTCGGGGGGATCACGTAGTTCTTGGATACAGAGAGTCGGCGCAGCCCGGTGCTCTGTGCCGCGGGCGAGCTCGGCGAGTCCGGCGACTTCGGCGAGTTTGGCGACGGTTTAACAAGGATTGGCCGCGGTGATCCCATTGAAAAATTAGCGATGAAATCGATAGATGAGGATGAGGTCAGGGTTATGACTGATGATCTAACGCACCGAGGGCGGGCGAATAAGAACGATAACCGTAGATCAGAGCAGGAAATCCTGAATTACCGAGATATTTGAAGGGAGATTGGACATATTTAAGGCATTTTGGCCGCCAAATCCTTGTAGTGTCCCTACTAACCTCCAAAAAATAACCGGCTATGGCCAATTAGCGGCCCAAGATTAATGAGCCGAGGGTCGTAGGGTTGCCTTATGATTAGCAAAATATCGAGCTTCGCATTACTGCGCTCGTCATTCGGCTGTTCCAGATTCCAGATCGCGAGGCCCAGGGACGTGCTTTTCCGGACCCATGTTTCCCGGGCTGCAAAGAAGGTGACCGAGCCTGTGAAACCCGTGGAAAAGGCCCCAGTCGGAAGCGCGGACGCGGCTCGATCGAGCCGCGCCTCAAAACTATTTCCACGGTTCTTAAGAACGTACGCAGAGCGCGTCACGAAGGCCCCATTTTCCCACATCACATCCTTCCTAATTTTGCATGAGCTCTCGGCGATTGTGCCTCTGTTTGGTGTTTGGGGACTGTTCTACTACTTCGATTACTACCCGCTCGGGTTGTTCCCAGACTGGATCATCCAGAAGGGCTCGGGATTCATACGGCGCATGGCGGAGCGCAACGATTGGCAGTTTGTGCTCAATGCGACCACCGGGTCGAAACTCGTGCTACAGGGCGCGGCGGCCTACGCAATTGTGAAGGCCAGCTTGCCAGTGAGATTGGTTTTCTCGGTGTGGGCCATGCCGTGGTTTGCGCGCTGGTTTGTGATTCCGATCAACAAGCGGCTGGCCGCGGGGTTGCATCGGCTGCGGCAGAAGCCGGCGAAGTAACGTTCGAAGTTAATCAATTGCTTATCTTGCTTTTAAATGTAATCTAAGATTCGACAGACTACTTTCCTATGTACAGAGATCGCGCCGCCTAAACTCGACAGAATCTCACTATGTAACCTAATTACGATGCAAAGGAATCCGGCGAACTTCCCAATAGAATCCCATTAATTAAGCTCTCCCGTATAATAATAATAATCCGAGAAGTCGTGTCTTTTTTCAGGCACATAAAGACAGCCGTCTTTCAACAGCATTGCGTCCCCAGTAGCGAACTCGGGCAGGGCCGTCCACGCCTTGCTGTGCGCGCCGCGCACAACAAGAGTTTTCGGACCGGTTTTTTTGAGCTCGATTCCGGGCAGAGGCGGGCCCCAGTTGACGCCTGTGTAGTCCTTCGCCGCTGGCTTTGTGCGGTAGTCGCCGATGGACGTCTGGCAGTACGGGACGTCGTTCGTCGGCGTGTACGTGTGCACGACCTGAGTGCCCGTGAGCACGCGCAGCGCGGCGATGTCTGCATTGCTCAGCCACTTGTAAGGGTCGGCACCAGACTCAGTATGGATGAGCCGCACATGCTTGAATTCTTTGATCATCGGCGGCTGCGTCAGAGCTCCTCTCGCGAGCCGCAGCCGGCGCCAGCCGTACTCGATCCATTTGAGCACCTGGAAGTCGTCCACATGCTTAACAAGAGTGCGCATCGTCTCGTCGTCGCTCACAACAACGCTCGGTTTCGCAGCGTGCATGACGGCGGTCGCCGTGAGCAGCGGGTCGATCTCGGCGAACACGAGCGTCGACGTCGCGCTCAGCGCCGTCAGCATCGTCACAAACGAGTACACAGACAGCGGGCCCGACGCCATGAACACAGTGTCGCGCCGGTTCCACCGGTGCTGGCTGCCGAGAGCGAGGAGCTGGCTCGCGATGGCGCCGCCGAGCTCGGCCTCGCTGAGAGACAGCCGTAGCGTCTGTGCGCGTGGCACACTCTGCGGCTCCACAGCGCCGCCAATGTACGTTTGCTCGTCGACCGCCTCTTCATTTACGAGGTAGATGTGCTCGAGAATCGGCGTCTCCGTGCTCTTTTGCTCGACCTCCGCCGAGTCCCCCGAGCCGAGCAGGCTAAGCACGACCCAGGAGCCGTCAGGGCGCTTCGCACTGATCCCGCTCGTCTCTCCCGCGAATTTGAACTCGGTTTGCTTCAAAACAACCTGATCATGCTCACTATCGCGGTCCTCCTCCTCGTCTTCGTCAATAAGCAGAGGCACACGACCGCTCAAACTCACGGCGAAAAAGGCGACAAGAGCCTCAAGACCCACATCGAAGCGCATGCCTATGCGTGCGTCTGCGGGGTAGTCGGAAATGGCAGCTTGCACTTTACTGACGAGGGAGGCGAAATTGCTTACAGTCTTGAGCTGGCCCGTTTTCGTCACGTACTGGATCTTGAAACTACTGGAATCCTTCCAGACGTCTTTGAACTGGAATGCGTTCAACGGCTTGGTCTCGCCAAGCAGTGCGTGGCCGTGCGGGTTCACGAGCGAGCGCACGACCGGAGATTCCCCGGGCAATTTTGTGGGGGAAACCGAGGCCTGGTGGAGCAGGAATTCGGGATCCACGTCCTTCGGAGTTAGCAAAATATAGAGACCGGCGCCTGCGAAAAGCAGGAGCAGCAGAATCGACGCCAGCATTTGCAAGGTGTGTTGGGGGTTTCCCGGGGACGTTTGCCCAACGCGCACCCACGGGCCAGAACTACAAACAAAATGGGTGGCCCTCCAGTCATTAAATTCGTTTAAAGTGCAGCTGACCAGTGCTTTAGGATTGTTAATCTACTTGATTTTTTCGGAGACCCTCAATGGTCGGTATTATGCAAGGTTAATTAGTGGAATAGTAGCGGTCCTCCATATTACTCGCGGCCTCGGCGCGCAAGTTGATCATAGACGTGGCGCGCGAGCTCGCGGGAATGCCAATTTTCTTGTGCACGGACTGGCGCACATCATAAGCGAGCAGATCAATCGTCAGTTTCTCGCTGCCTTGCGGCAAAAGCACGTCCGCTTTCGACTTGGTCGGCTCAATATACGTGCTGAACTCGGGCCGGCAATGGTTCAGATACTCCTGGAGGATATCGTCAAGGTCACGGTGCGCCGTGTCGCGCAGAATCCACTGCGAAAGGCGCACGTCGGCGTCGGAGTCGAGGTAGATCCGCAACCTTGCTTGGCTCACAATCTCGTCATCGAAGAGAGCGTACAGCCCGTGCAAAAAGACGACCGTGTTCATCTCCACTTCCTGAAGGTCGGCGCGCAGTTTCGCAAAGTCCACATCCGGCTGGAACCGCGTGCGTTGGTAGTCGCCGAGGTCCACAACTTTGACGGCTAAACGCGGCGGCGAGTTTATGTACACGCGCATGAGCTTCTGAGAATCAAGTGCGTCACCCTCAATCACCGCGCGCGCCAGATCCCGCGCGACCGTGCGCTTCCCGGACGCATGGCCGCCAGCAATGACCACTAGATAGCACTTACAAAAACCGCCAGGTTGTGTAGATTGCGACCTTACTGAGACCAGATCGTCGCTACTCATGTATCAAAGAAAGGCCGCTGGAAACTGGATACGCGTGAGAGGCCCTGAAATCTGTGGATTACCGTGCGCGGCGTTTATTCGCGTGGTCTTCAGACTCTTCGCACTCTCCGTCAGGGTTGGGCAACGTCGAGCTATTCGAAATAAATTTCAGGCACTAATTTTTTTTCACCAGTCCCAATTCTCGCCAATGCTGTCTGATCTTCAAGCAGAAGAGCTGACGGTCACAGATAAAGTGCCCGTGGCTGCGAGTTTTGAAGAAATGAAGCTTAAAGAGCCATTGCTGCGCGGTGTCTATGGCTACGGATTCCAGGTCCCGTCGGCCATTCAGTCGCGAGCCATCATGCAAATCATAAGTGGAAGAGACACAATTGCGCAGGCGCAATCGGGTACCGGTAAAACGGCTACTTTCACTATTGGAATGCTGCAGTCTATAGACGCACGGTCGAAGGAGGTGCAGGCGCTGATTCTTAGCCCGACTCGAGAACTGGCCGTACAGATCCAGCAGGTCGTGAGGTCACTTGGCGATTACATGAACATCAATGTGGCTGCGTGCGTTGGCGGCAGCCGCGTGAGCGACGATACGAAGCAGCTAAAGAATGGGAACCCGCAGGTAATATCCGGCACTCCGGGACGCGTGAGCGACATGATCAAACGCCATTTTGTGAACACGCGCCACGTCAAAATCCTCGTGCTCGATGAGGCCGACTCGCTGCTCGAACACGGCCACTCCAGGGACATCGACGACATATACCGCGTGCTGCCACCAGGTACTCAAGTCGTGGTTGTGTCGGCGACTATGTCCCCGGAGGTTATTGCCATGACGAAAAAATTCATGACCGACCCCGTCAAGATCTTGGTGAAACGCGAAAAACTCACACTGAAGGCGCTCAAACAATTCTACATCAATGTCGAGGAGGAGCAGTGGAAGTTTGACACACTCTGTGACCTCTACGATACGCTGACCATCACGCAGTCGGTTGTGTTCTGCAACACGCGCGCTAAAGTGGACTGGCTGTCGCAGCAGCTGAAGCGCGCCAACTTTTCAGTGAGCAGTATGCACGGCGACATGCCGCAGCGCGATCGGAACAAGGTCATGGAGGAATTCCGCCTGGGAGTCTCGCGAGTTCTGATCAGCACGGATATCTGGGCCCGCGGGATCGACGTGCAGCAAGTCTCCATTGTGATCAACTACGACATTCCTTACAACCGGGAGAATTATTTGCATAGAATCGGCCGGTCAGCACGCTTCGGTCGCAAGGGCGTCGCAGTCAATTTTGTGACTGCTGATGACGAGCAGGAGTTCAAGCAGCTTCAGCAGTTCTACCATATCAAAATCAAGCCGATGCCGGCGAACGTTAGTAAATACATGTAACTTCTATTTGGAAATAAGGCTGCTGTTGCTTTTTTCGAGCTCGTTGATGGCTGCGTACCGCCGGCTCACTTCGTCAGTGTGGCCAGTCTCGTCCTCAGCCGGGAGCAGGATGTTTTGGAGCTCGCCGCTCGTCTCGAGCTGCTGCCACTCCTGTGGGTACTCCTTCGCGGCGAACTCGCGGACCTCTTCTTTACGAGCCGGCAGCATTGTCCAATTATACAGCTGTTTCAGCAAATTAGCAGTAACAGGGAGACCGTACTCACTCGGAGCCCATTTAACCACCTCTAGCGCTCGTGTGTAGTACCCGTGATAGCAGTTCGCAATCACAAACTGCTCAAGCATGCCCGAGGTCAGCTTCAGCCGGAAATCGCTCGGAATGCTCGTCCACAGGTCGTCCACGGCGTCTAAACCAATGTGCTTGCTGAAAAATTGGAGCATAATGCACATGGTCTCGTCATTCGGGCCTAAGGACCCGCCACGGGGCAGCGCGCGCGCCTCTGTCCACAGATAAGACACCTTGTGCGGATCTTCGAGGGCTGCGTACGCAGCGAGCATTTTGTTCATCATTGGCACCGTCATTTCGTTATTCAGATCGACGCGGAAGTACGTTTCTAACTCGTGCGTTCCTTCTTCGTAGCGAGCCAGCGCATACTCGTGGAACAGCATCAAGTAGATCTCGTCTCCCGGCGGCCGCGTCGCGTTACTCTTGGCGCGGTTGCGCAGCTGTCTAAACAACAGATGGGCCGCATCGGGCCGGCCCAACCGACACAATTTCAGCTGTAGTGGATAGTAGGCCTCGTACGGCAAAAATATCGTGCAGTTCAGAATCCCGAACAGGTTCCAGCCCTCATCTTCGGACTGAGTAGCCAGAATGCGATGATAGAAAAGGTAGAATATCTCTTGATGGGTGTCGAAGGGCAGTTGTGGCGCCTCTCCGAACTGCTCAATCAAGAATAACCCGGCTGGGGTCAGACTGTTGTCCTCTGCCTTATGCATCAGCATTCTGAGTAGCGCGACCTGTGCATTGTAGGCGACTTTCGGCGTGAACAGCCTCACGCGTTGATACGTTTCCAACACGGCTTGCGGGTGGACACTGGTTGTATTGCAAAGCGCCACAAGCAGCTCGCTCAAAATCGGCAGATGCCGGTCCTCGTCCGAGTTCCAGTCTGTATTACTCTCAAAGAAAAGCTGGCGCGCCCGGTCAATTTCCATGGCTCTCAAACTGCGCCGCATAAGAATCTCGTAGATGCTTGCGTCCAAAACGACGCCGTTTTCTTCGAAATGCAAAACGATCTCACGTATTTCTTGCTCACTGCGCAGCGCCCTTTCACTCGCGATCAGAACGAGCTCCAGCGTCTTTGTGTCCTTCGGGATTTTGTCTATAGACTCGAGCAACGTCGGAACATCCGAGCTGTATGCAACCCACTGTGCCCAGACATCCCAAGTTTCCTTCGTATACTCCTCTTCAGCGTAGTTCGCCATGCAACTGAACACGGTCTGGCCCATACTCGGCGGTTCCTGGAAGTTGATGAGGGACATGAGCAGCAGCTCACAGATCTCGAGGCTCGGCTTTAACTCACGCGACTCGACTTTCGCGAGAAATCGCTGCAGAATACGTTTCCCGCCATCAAGGTTGCCAATTGCCTTCTCATTGAAAGGCTCCGTCGGGACCTGCAGAAAGGCGTCCAGGAAGAGCACGGAAACGCTGTCGTCGACGCGAAAATGCGGATTGAAATGGTAGATGTGGTCAGCGAGCTCGTTCAGCGCGCTCATGTTCCCCCACTGTGCAAGCAGCTCTACAGCCTTTAACAGCACTTCTGTGGACGGGCCCTCGGGCAAAGCGAGTTTGCTCGCCTCAATGATCGCAACAACCGCCGAGCCCGCATTCAGTGGACTCGCCGACTCCTTTACTATGTTCAGCAACGACATGAGGACGTCGTTTGTGACGGCGTCGGCATTGTCTCTAAGAAGCGCCTTCACCTGTAAATCGGCTTCTGGGGCGTGGCCCGTCGCCCGCAACATACGGAAGAATTCCTCGCCGTTTGTGAGTCTCTCCGCCTTCGTCAACCGCGCATGGTGGTGCACGTCCATGTACAGTTTAGTCGCGGGCTCGACCGCGTTGTTTTTCGATACAGTCCAGAACAATTTCGTGAGCTGTTCACCGGAGAACGCCCCCTTGTAATTTTTGTGCTGCTCTAAAGTGCGGCCGATCAATTGGAACACGGATTGGGGCACGTCTTTGATGTTCTCCGTGGAAGTGAGCGCATCGTTCAGATCCATGAGCGGCGCGACTATGCCATGATCCGTTTGATTCATGCTATGCCGGAGGTTCTGAGCGGCCTGTACGATTTCCTGAGGCACCGGAGGAGCCTTTCCCTTGACGGATCGACGGCCAAAGTGGAGTCTCCGGACGAACATAGTGAAAAATTGCCCAACCCAAGCGATCCAAGAAGCCGGACCTCGACGAAAATATGGCGATCGAAAGAACGATCCAATCCGACTAACGAGCGCTTTTAAATGAAGGCAACTCATATGTAACTTCACTCAATTAAATAATTACCCGACTTCAATCTATTAAATAATTACTACCCAAGGAGATCGGCGACCAAGGCGAGGCCCTGCTTGTGCTCCTCCAAGAGCTTCGATTTGTCCTCGTCCAGCTGCTCCAGCTTCGTCCGCTTCTTCGCCGCGTACAGATCCCACGGCGACTCGCGCTTTTTGCTGCCTTCAACCGTCGGCTCGTCCTCGAGGAAATGCGAGCGCAGGCGCAGCATTGGCGCCATGTGCTCGCCGACTTCGGCCGGCCGCGAGCTCACGAGCAGATAGAGGTCCTCGGCCATCAAAGGTTCATGCGAGTTGATCTTACGATGCTTCAGCTCAACGAGCTGGTCTACAATGTTCCGCAAGTACGATTCCAGCCCGAGGAACATCATGTCAGTGGTGCCAGCACCAATTCCCTGCAGCAGCCCGTTCTCCAACGCAACTCCAAGCATTTGTGTGGCCAGGACGTTGTTTTCGGGGAACTCATGCGTCTCTGAGATCAGCGGCGTCTCTAGGCCCTGCAGGATGTCTTGGGTCCAGGTCAGCGGCCCGCTGCCTTTACCGGGATGCAGATCGAGCAAAGGATCCATCAACGGATGCGAGTTATTGGTGTCAGGCTTAGCCACAGCCACTGAAGATACCTGCGGCTGCATAGAAGGCATGGCGGAGTCGCGAGCCGTGGGCGCGGTTCCGTTCAACACCCCCGGGCGTCCGCCAACAATGCGGGCGTTTATACCCTTTGAAGCGAGCCGCGACTTCTGGTCCGGTAAGTACGGGATATGGGGCAGCATCTCCTGCCGTGAGGCCTGTAAACTCGGCGGCGGCGGGGGAATCAATGGCGCCGTGTCTGGATCCTGTCCAATGGCCTTAATGCGGCGCCGATCACGCGCGGGAAGCGACAGCACTTCTTGGAATAGGCGGGACTCGCGCGATTCTGTGAGGTCGCGCACGCCGCTGCGTCGTACGTTCGAGAACCCAGCACCGCCGAAGTCGACGTGCGCGGGAGCCCCACGGCATGCGTTTGCGAGTAGAGAAAGCACGAGAGTATTGTGGTTATGCAGATCTCTCGGCGACATGGCCAGCTTCTCGCGCAGCTGCAGCATGAGCTCGGGCCGCGACAATTTGCCCATCAAGAAATGCGAGAGTGTCACGCGGTACTCCTCCCATCTGAGCGGCCCCAGTTCCAGCGAGAACTCGGCCATCAATGCGTTGACGTCGATTTTGCCGGCGTGGCCGGTTACCTTCACAGCAAGACTCTTGTCCTCAGACATCACTGATAGGTCTCGAGGGTAAGAACCGAGCTCGAAGTCTGTGCGTATATTTCGAGGATACTACAGCTGCAAACCGGACGATGCACTTGTTGCGAATGTGCAATATCGTGTTTGAATTACTGTTTGAATCTCTAGTTCATTCTATAGTCTATTATTTTATTTACACCTGAGCAGATTTTTTTTTTTGGCACACTTCGCCCACTCTGCCCAGTTAGGAGCTACTCAATTCAGCCTCTGCTCCTTCTTCTCTTTCTTTTGAGTCGTTGAGAGCCCCTTCGTTTTAATCAGAGTCTGGCCCCGCCAGAAACTCGGGGTATTTAGTCGAGGGTCATAGTCTTGCTCCAGCAGTTTGACAACCTCTTTTTTGGCTTCGAGCAAGCCGTCTTTGCGCAGAAAACTCGCGACCTCGCTGCGTATACTGTTCTGCTCTTCTCTACTCGTTGCCGAGTTCCATTTCTCGCGGTACTCACAAATGCGGTCAGCATCCACAAGTTGCCCGAAATTATAAACAAGCGGCACATTGAAGCCGTATCCAAGCGCTCTCTTCACTTTGTCCTCGGGGAAAACGTTGTCTAGTCCCCGTGCGTAGATGGGCAAAACTAGCGGGGCTTTAGGCCCACTCTCCAGCACGAGCCGGCTCACCCCCCAGTGGAAGTACCGCAGAGTACCCGAATACGGCTCGTACGGCTGATGCACAAACCCCTCGGGGAAGATGTGGACCCACTGACTGCGGGAAATGAGGGAGATCGCACAATCTATGGCCGGCTGATCGGGCCCGCGCCCGAATCTCTCAACACTGAGCACGCGACCGAGGGAGAAGAACAGAGACTCGGCTCGGTTCTTGAAGCATATATCGCGCGCGCCGAGCGCCCAGCGCGTGGTCGAGTCGTGCAAAGAGGTTCTCAACGGCAAGGCCGCGCCCCAGACGAGCGGGTCATCGAGAATGGAAACGTGGTTCATGATCGTGATCAAGCCGCGCTGTTCCCGCTGCGCCTGCTCCAGAGCCGCGCACAGCCGCTCAATATGCAATACTGACGTGCGATGCCGCAGTTTCACGAACAGCTTACACACAGTAGCCACAGACAGTATTGTCATCTTCGAGAGAAGCCGCCAAAAAACGTTCTTCCGTGGATACTCATAGAGAAAGGCGTCTCCGCGCTGCTTCACTGAGTCCAGAGAATCAAAGCGGGCCGCAGATTTGGTGTCTATGGATATTCTGCGCGACGCACCGCATATCAGCGGCCACTTTAATGGCCGGCCGAAATTGGACCTTAGGCCAATACTCGAGCGTCTGGCAAACGCCTCGTGAATGGCGCCGCGCATGAAAATTTCGGGAGTTTCCTTCGACTCGTAGCTGCGACCCGCTCACGTGCCCGAAGGAAAAAACACATCAACTGTGAATGGAGAAGTACTCGAGGTTCCGAGACGAATCGACCGGCATTGCGCCGTTCCAGGAGGCCCGGCCGCCAAAGGCCGGCATCTTCAAAACGGCAGCTCTGTTCGTTCTGGGAATGCTCACGTACCCGATCTGCTTAATGAACCTTATTGTCTACTTCCTCGTTGTGAAGCCGCTGTTCCCAACGATTTTGTCGAGACAATTTTTGAGATGGAGCGTGCTTCTGTCATTTCGCGTGCCGTACGTGTTTTTTGCCTACGAAGGCGCGCACCGCGTCTCTGTTCGCCAAAAGCTGCTTCGCAAGGCGCAAGCCGGCGACGTGCTGCTCTCGAATTTCACATCGCCTCTGGATCCGCTGATCTACGAGTCGAAACACAGAGTCGTTTTCGTTTTACCTACATTGGATAGACAATTTGAGCAAGTGCCGACTTTCCGCATGATGAAGCGCGCGCTTTCGACATACCAGAGCCCCGAGGGGACGAGCCTTCGCGAGATCTCGCACAATGCGGCCAAAATCGGAGCCTTTGTCGTAGTTTTTGTTGAAGGCACACCAACCAATGGCCGCGGGTTGCTTACACTCAAGAACCTCGGTAAAGTCGAGGTCGATTCAGACGTTTATGCCGCGGCGCTGCGGTACACGCCGTCATCAGCGACTGCGCCGGTCCCCAGTGGGCTGCTTGGGTTCATTTTCCGCCTCCTTGTTGGATCGGGGACCTACTTAGCCTCGATCCGCGTTGCTAGCCAACCTATGGCGGCAGGTGAGCTCGACCAAACGGGGATCAGTAAAGCGATAAGCGCTGTTGGGAGGCTCAGAATCCTTGGCGACAAGCTAGACGTCAAGGCAAAAGAGGAGTACGAAATTACGAGAAAAAAGCGGGCATAACGTTTGTATTAAGGAGTCGGCCCCACTCTAGAGGACTCGGTGCTGCATGTTTCAAAAATAGGTATTAATTATTTTTCTCATTCCATTGTATATTTTTCAGTCGCTATTCTACGCGCTTGCTCGGTGCTTACGGAATGCAGTCTCGAACGTCGCATCTATACGTGGGGGTTTTTACGTACGCCTTGAGGCCCAGCGTGAAACACCGGTGCCGAGTCTCACCCTTTCGGGGGACCTCACCCCAACCCCAGATGCCAGCACTCAAGCGCGAATAGTACGGATTAAACATGCATGCGCATGGGAGATGTCCAGTCTTTTGAGTTTTGCGAGCAAGAAAGCTCACTAGCCAAAATCAAAGATTACAAATCTTGGTATGCATTGGCGTGCTCCCTTATCGGCAACGTGCGGCCGGCGCAAGGCTCGAAGACGCCATATTTCCAGTGCCCTCTCATAGCCCGTACCCTTACTCCACGTCCAGCGCGCAGCAGCTGTATTTTGATTAGTCACCGATTTTTTCAAGCGAAACCCTGTAGGAGACGTTCACCCCCGTGAGGATCGCGTGCAGCCGTCGTCCAACGGCGCGCAGACCAAGGCGCAGTTCTCAAATAAGACTCCTTTTTATGCATGAACCTATCGGGGTTGAAAAGATAAATTGAGAGAAACGATTCCTACTCATAGATATATTATTTTGAATTCCGATTAATAAATCCGATTTTCGTTGAGCAGGCGGCCTCTCTCCTGCGCCATTTCCATATTGTTTTGGTGGTGTTTACCGCGATCGCTGGCTAGGCGCCCTGATACGCCTAACTCTACGCGTTTACATGCCTCAGATTTATAAGCGGCTTTGATATCTGCCATTGTTTTCGCGTTCTTCGCCCTAAACACTGCTACGGCACGCGCCTGCAGGAGCATACTAGGGGTGAGGATTTCAGTATATATAGATCCGGGGCTTGTAGCGATATTCGTCTTCAGGGAAGTAACTTGCATTTGTTTCTCCACTCAAGGTCCAGATTTGTTCTTGCCTTTAATCTCCAGGACTGCCGACCCTCACGATCACAGTCCCATTTAATTTTTCTTTCATTTTAGAATTGGATAGCCAAGAGAAATCACCGCTCTTCTTCCATCGCTAAACCACAGAAAGCCGCTACGGATTCCCAGGAAAAAAAATACGATTCTACTGCTATGGACTCTGCGAAGCTTGCGACCATGGCCGCGACGGAATCGACGATTTCTCAGCTCACTGCCGACGAGTACAGCAGTGACATCCTCGAGCATATGGTCCGCATGGACAAGGAGACGAGTGCAGACATGTCGATGATCGAGCAGCAGCCCGAGATCAGCTGGCACTGGTGGCCCGTGCTGATCAACATGATGGTCGACATGCACTCGAAGTTGGGGCTGGAACCCCAGACGCTGTTTCTCGCAGTGAGCATTGTGAACCGGTACTGCGCGCGCCGCATCGTGTACCAGAAGCACTTCCGTCTGGTTGGCGTCACGGCGATGTGGATTGCGTCGAAGTACGAGGACAAGAAGACGGCCGTGCCGACGCTGCGGCTGCTGCGCCACATGGCGAACGGCAACTACTCGGAGGACATGTTCGTGATGATGGAGGGCCACATCTTGAACACGCTCGACTGGACGGTGACGCACTGCGGCGTCGACAGCTTCCTGCGCGTGCTGCTCAGCGAGAACCAAGCGGCTTGCTCGCCCGTGCTCGTGCACCTGACGAGCTACATCGCCGAGATCACCTTGTACCACAAGGTGTTCGTCGGCAAGGACACGCTGCAGATCGCGCGGGCCATCACGGCCCTTGCGCTGCACCTGCTGCAGATCCAGCACACGTACTCGTTTGATGAGCCCGAGCAGTGGCAGCACTGGGTGCCGACGCTGGCCGACATCATCTTGCAGCCGCCGCAGGCCATTGCCGAGAAGTACCGCAGCCCCGAGCGCCTTTCTGTCACGCGGGTCGTCGACAGCTGGGTGCTCAGGCGGCAGCGCCAGGCTCAGGAGGAGGCCCAGGCCGTTGCGGCCGATCAGGCCGCGCAGCGCGCCGCGCGCCGCTCCTCGATGCTGACGAGCTCGCCGAACTCGACGTGCAGCTCGGCGGACAGCCCGCTCACGCCGAACGACATCAAGCACGGCATGAGGGTCAACATCCTGTCGCGGCAGAACTCGACGACATCGCTGCCGATGACGCCGCCGCCTTCAGCAACGCAGTTCGGCCAGGTCTACAAGCCGTTCGCGAATCCGTACAGCTCGGAATTCACACCGCCGAACAGCGGCATCCACGACGTCTACGGCAACGGCTCGCCACTCACCATGCACTCGCTTGCGTCGCTGACGTCGTTCGGGTCGGTGACCTCGCTCAACTCGGTCGGGTCGAACGTCTACAACAACATTATGGATTCCCAGTCGCCGCCGACCACGCCGATGAGTGCAGGGCTCAACCCGCCTAAGCCGTCGTTCCGCGTTTAATATTTATTATATCTAATTTACGAATCTGTGCGAGATGTTTTGTGGATCCGTGCGAGATGTGGAGATATGTGGCTGCGGAATCCGGAAGTCAGCCGGTGAAAAGGTTGCTGCGCCGAAAACGCCTGAGATCCCCACGCAGCCATTCGCCAATGGTCAGCTTCGCCATTATACGGATTTATATATACATATATGGTTCGTAAATCCTTACGCTGATCTACTAAACCACACCCAACTTGGCCGGCGTAGGGCTGAGTCTCGCCTCTCCTCAGGCTCCGGCGCACTCGCCTCTGGCAGACAAAAAAAAACCTAAGCCTCTTACTACTAACTATACACCATTACCATACAATTGATGCCTGATCCCGACGAAGTCATTGACCTCACGGCCGCAGAGGACATGCCCCGCGTCGTGGCAGAAAGAATTCGTCATAAACGCAGGCGCGTTGTCCGGCGAGCGAGCGACTCGGACGTCGAGATCGTCGACGTGCGGCCGGCGGCTAATCCCCTATCTGGGCGGTCAAGTGACATCGAAATCATTGATGAGCGAATAGTCCTCCCCGACTCCGAGGCCGAGCCCGAGGTGAATGTCGTGGAGGCCCGCCAACTCACGCCTGAAGAACGGCTGGCCGCGATTCGGGAAAGGCATGCGCGCGGCGAGCACGTGCAGGTTGAGCAGAATCCAGAGCCGCTCCTGATTCCGATCTCGAGTCGCGTTGCCGACATGTACGCCGCGTCAAACGCGCGGCACAGGCAGCAGCGGATCTACAATCTGTACGACCGCTTGATGGCGAACCGGACGACCCGCCGCAACGCCTCAGCGGCGCGAGCGGCGGCGAGGTCAGCAGACAGATCCGCGACGGCGGCAGCGGGCCCTGCCGACTCCTCGTCGTTCGAGTCCTCGATCGGGTCTTCAGATGGCGTGTACGCGGATCTGGCGCGGCCGGAAACGCTGCCGCTGCCGAGGCCGCCGTTCTTCTTCGATGCCGCCGACTCGATTCTACCCATCCCGTTCCACCCCGTCCGGTCCGCGTCGCTGGGGCATAATGAGGGCCACATGGGCATTCTCGACCTTCTGCTCGGCGGCAATGCCGAGGGGCCGAACCTCGAGGAGCGGAACCTCCAGCAGGCGCTGAACCGCAGCCTCTCCGAGACGCACCGCCAGCTGAACGTGCGGGACGTCAAAATCCCGGAGCCGCCGAAGGAGACGCACCCTGGCTTCACGCGCTCCGTCGCACAGCTCCCGCCGGACGAGACCGTCGTTTGCATCAAGTGCGGCCACGAGCTCGGCAAGCCGAGGCCCGAGCTCTCTACAGAAGCATCGAAACGCAGCGCAAAGGTATATGTTCGTGGCTGTGGCCACGTGTACTGCGGAGAATGTGCGTTCGTTTTGCGCGATAAAAAGCAGCGGAACCGCGCCTGTCCCATGAAGGACCACGAGAAAGTGTCGAGCAAGAAGAAGAATTTGTTTGTGCCCGTATTTATTTAGCGTGTAGCTGGTCTACACGACTAGTTTGACGAGGGAGTAGTTTGACGAGGGGCCAGTTTGACGAGGGGACTAGTTTGACGAGGAGTAGTTTGACGCGGGAGTAGTTCGACGAGTGGCGTGGAGTCGCCAACTTAATTTATTTAGGAATGCATAGTAATGTACAGTAATGCCGAGTCCGGGCTGCCTCAATTCAGTGCGATCGGCCGCACTTAGCGTATGCTGCCGCCTCGTAGATCAGTGTTTATACCAAGGGTTAGGGCCAAATAGCGGTGTCTATGGAATCAAACTTTGGTGTATTCGTTCGCAGCAGCTTTGAGCCCGTGGCGACTAAGTGGGGCACGACGTCCACCGGGATCGAGCTGAATGACGCAGTGCCCGGAAAACGGTGGTCGTTTAACCAAGTTTTCGGGCCGCAGAGCACGCAAGAGGATATCTATGAGGCGTGCGCAGAACCGCTCGTCGAGGATTTCATGCGCGGATCGAATGCAACGATATTCGCGTACGGCCAAACCGGGTCCGGGAAAACTTACACAATGGCCGGGAATTGCAGCCCGCCCATGGCGGAGCTCGCAGACCGGTCGAACCTTGAGACGAGCTTCGAGACAAACGCGCAGGCGTACTTGGACGCGCAAGCCGGGATTCTGCCGCGAGCCGTCGCGTCCATATGCAGCCAGCTCGCACGCCGGGCCAAGGACGACTGGATCTTGGAGATGACCTTTGTGGAGATTCATAACGAGAAATTCCGCGATCTTCTAAGGAGCCCCGGCTCCCCTGCACAGGCAATCAAGCTCCTGGAGCATCGCGTTGGCGACAGCAAAATCGTGGAAATGCACGGCGCCGCGTCGGTCGTGATTCGCACCGTCGACGAGGCGCTCGGTTATATCCAGCAGGCGATGCAGCGGCGCGAGACAGCAGCAACACACATGAACTCGCAGTCGAGCCGCAGCCACTCGATCTTGACGCTGACGCTGACGGCGAAACAGCCGTTGGTCGGTCACAATGTCAGCGTGAGGTCGAAGCTGAATCTCGTCGACCTTGCCGGTAGCGAGAACGTGCGGGACTCTGGCGCGCGCGAGCAGCGCGCCGTCGAGGCCGGCAACATCAACCAGAGCCTACTAACGCTCGGCTCGGTGATCCGCGCGCTCGTCACCCAGGAAGACGGCCGGCGCCGCCCAGCACACATTCCGTACCGTAATTCGAAGCTCACGCAGCTGCTGAGCGACTCCTTGGGCGGCCCGACAAAGACGGCAATGATCGCAACGGTGAATCTGAACTCGGCCGTATCGTCGAGCTGCTCGACGCTGGACTACGCGTCGCAAGCGAAGTCGATTAAGAACGTCCCGCAGATCGAGCTCAACCTCGTAGAGCTCCCGCAAACTCTCGCCGAGTACGCCGACCGGCTCGTGGAGATGCAGAACATGCTCGCGGCGCAGCAGCGGCACCAGGGCGTCTACATTTCGGCGGCGAAATACAGCGACTTGTGCGCGCAGGCGAAGGCCGCGCAGACGCTCGAGATGCGCCTGAAGTCGGCTCACGATGAGAAGCAGACATTGAGAAACTCGCTCAGCGAGCGCACGCAAACGACAAACGACCAGGCCAGGCAGCTCAGCGAGAAAACCAGTGAGATTGCCGCGCTTAAGGCCGAGTCTGAGGCGCAGGCCACCGAGATCGCATCACTCAGGCAGAAACTCGCCTCAATAGAGTCTGAGAGATCGCTGGGTATCCAGGCTGCGGATGTGGTCGGGTTGGCAGACCGTTTGAGTAGCGACGTTGCCAAGTTTGTTGAGGAACTCAATTCAAGAGAGTCCAAACTCGGCGAGCAGCTCGGCCATATTCTACAGACAGCCACCGATAGGAGTTTAGCCGAATGGGCGAACCAACTGCCCTTCTTGCTGCACGACTGTCGCCAGGAGCTCGCGGGCGAGTTCCAAAGAATGGTGCACACAGTCCTCGAAGCGGCGAAGCGCACATGGGACCACGGCTTCCAGGGGCTCGCTGAGGCGTGGCGTGTGGACATGGCTGCTGTCACGGAGCAAATGGCGGACGTGCGCGCTGCCGCGCAGCACGTGCTGACAATAGTCCAACAATCGCTTTCCGACTTGGCGCGCCGCGCCGAAACCGACCAAAGACTCGAGGAAATCGGCAGCACTGTGAGCGCGCAGTACGTGCGAATGCTGGAAATGATCGACGACATGAGAACTGCTGCTGTCAGCCACAGTACCGTGTTCAACGAGTTACGAACCTTGCACTCAAATTCGGCGCGCGAAGCAGTAGCCATTCCGCAGAGACTCGAGTCGGCCATCGGGCCGCTGAAAGCGAACTCGGCTGCGGAAATAAACGTTTCGCTGAACAGCCCGCCGCTGAACCTTGCAGAAATCGAAGACAGCATGGACGCGCGCCGGGAGACGCTGTGCTCCGGTATCCAGCGACGCATAGAAAGCGTCTGGAACGGCCACCAAACAGCTTTACTGCGCTCGCAACAAACTAACACTGAGACAGCAGTGGGCGAGCTCGTTCACGAGTCGCACAACGCAACAACGGCGTTCGAGTCGCGAGCTTTGCAGCAGCTGGCTAGCATCAAGGAGCTGAGCCAGCCGAAGCAGGTCTCTCGAGGCAGTCCTCTACGAAGCCGGCCGGGAAGTCCACGGAGCTTCGGAACCCCAAGACGCTCGATAGCCCAGCGCGCCGGGAGTCCTCAAAGCCCTTTGCGGAGGGATTTCGCGCGTTCCGAAAACCGGATACAGAAACTCGGCGATCTCCCCGATTTAGGACCCCTCTCACGTGCAGGCTCGAAGATCGATGGTGTACCTTCCAGCACGCGGTCAAGCTTGCGTGCGACTAATCGCCTGGCTAACACTCACGCGTGGGCCTCCTCGCACGACCCCGTAATCCGGCCACTGATGCCGGCCCAGCAGCCGCGACATCCCCCGCGCAACCCGCAAACGGTGAAGCGGCCGCAGGCTGCACCCGTTCCCGCGGCGCAAAGCCGTCGCGGCTTATTCAATTTGAAGCGGCGGGGGCAGAGTGATACTCGCAGCTAATCCTATTTATTCTATTTATTCGTATTTATTTATTGATTGTCTGAGCGTGTGTTAGTAAATCAGATCTCAATATTCAGTTTATCCTCAAGCTCTAGAGTAAGAACAGGTCTGTGTGAATTTTTCTCATCACTACTTACCAGAAGTACGGTCGCATGCAGGAGGCAGCGAACGAGTTCGTGGGTCGCGAGTTTGAGTAGTGCACACTGAAAAGTTCTGTTCAACCACCCTATCACGTGATATCCTGATGAGACCTTTGGACTGGTAACCGTTATTTGGTAACAGCTAGTTGGCAACAGTTAATTGGCAACAGTCAATTGGAAACCATCGTTTGGCATTTCTGATTAGTCTGCAGAAGGTAGATCTGGCATTATTGCCACCACACAGGCAGAGCCCACTTTACGTTCAGACATAAGGGTGGGCATCTGCGATTCAACACTCGTCAGCAAAGCCGCAATCGCTGAATGTGGACAGCATTCTCTTGAAATGAGCTGAGGCAATTCAAACTGGTTAGAAAATTTGAATTCTACATCGCTGCGTTAGTAGAGCGCCTGCACAATACCAGCCCTTGAATTATCTACCGCTGCATCACGACGATGCCCAAAAATCGAAAGGGTCAGTGACGATAGAGAACCCGGAACCCACGATAAGATATTGCTCTTTTGTTAGATAGCACGGATCCCCCACACGGACGTCTTCGCTTATCAATGCTTTAAGCGATTTGGGCAAGCAAACCCTTGGCAGGAGAAGAACTTGCCCCATCTGCCGTGTTTCAAGCGAGGCATTGGGGAGCTGAGATGCAGATGCTAAAAAGTAAATAATTCGCAAACTGTTGCCGTTACAGAGGGCTATGTCGCACTATCGCGTGTGCACACTCAATATTTGCTCACATTTTAACGAGCAATCTCCGGCTCGAACGCACACGTGATAAGTTGCAAACTGCATAAACCTATACCTTTATGCGCCTTTTTACTGTCTATTTCAGGTTTCTGTCTTTATGAACGTCCAATGGATCTTCCGAAAACTTATGGACGTGGTCACTGTAAATGTCAAATCTCAGAATACTCTAATCTTATCTCACCTGCCGCGCTAATCCCGCTCCTATGAGCAGCAGAACAATTACTCCGATGAAAAATTGCATAAGGGCACGTGAAATATCACCATTCGAAACGGACTGGGCTCTCCAGAGCACACTGAATTTCGTCATAACTTTTCAAAAAAAATTCTGCTGATAAGGATCGTACATATAGAGGCTGGATCTCTGCGCCTTTGGACCTTTTTTTCAGTACACGCAAGATAGGAGGGACCAATGTCTAGTTTTCCGGAGGAAGCTTTGTCTTCGCCGCCTCATTCAGAAGGGAAGATCAGAGAGGACAGCATTCCTGCATACGAGCATGAGTACATCATATGGAACTACGAGCAGCGGCAGCCGAGTATTTTGGATCCGGTGAGGTGGTACTTCACTGGCTTCAAGCGGCGCGTCGTGAATTATCTTATATCGACGTTCCCCATCCTGCAGTGGATTCATCGCTACAATTTGAAGTGGCTCTGGGGTGACGTCGTTGCTGGCATCACGGTTGGCATCGTCGTCGTTCCACAGGGAATGTCCTACGCCAGTGTCGCGGGGTTGCCCGTGCAGTACGGCCTGTACTCGAGTTTCATCGGCGTTATGCTGTACTGCTTCTTTGCCACAAGTAAGGACATCAGCATCGGGCCAGTGGCAGTCATGTCTGCAGAGACCGCGACTATTGTCAAGCGCGTTCTGTCTAAAGACCACAGCCTGACCGAAGCCGATGCCCCTTACATTGCGGCGACGCTGTGCTTGCTCGTGGGCGGAATCACGTTCGGCTTCGGGCTGCTGCGCCTCGGATTTTTGCTCGAGTACATTCCGATGCCGGCGGTCATGGGCTTCATGACCGGCTCCGCCTTCACGATCGCCGTCGGCCAGGTGCCGAATCTGATGGGCATTAAGAAGTATTCCGGCAGCTCGGGCGCGAGCTACGAGGTTGTGATCCACATCCTGCAGAATCTGCACCACTCGGACTACAATGCGGCGTTCGGCGTGCTGTCGCTCTTCGTGCTGTACGCTATGAAGTGGACCTGTGGATACTTGGAGAAGCGCGACAAGAAGCGGAAGTGGGTGTGGTTCTACCTCAACACGATGCGTTCTGCACTGGTGATCATCTTCACGACACTGATCAGCTGGGGCTGTGCGCGCATCCACGGCAAGAACGATGGCATCCAGCGCATCGGCACCGTGCCGCGCGGGCTGCACAACGTCGGTATCCACAAGGTCGACTCCCGAGTGGCGAGCGCGTTGGCGCCCGACCTGCCGATCGCGACGGTCGTGCTTGTTTTGGAGCACATCGCGATCGCGAAATCGTTCGGCCGCATCAACGAGTACCGCATCAACCCGAACCAGGAGCTCATTGCCATCGGCTTCTCGAATCTCATCGGCCAGTTCTTCATGTCGTATCCGAACACGGGATCGTTCAGCCGGACGGCGCTGAAGTCGAAGTGCGGCGTTCGCACGCCGCTGGCCGGCTTGCTCACGGGCGTCTGTGTGCTCATTGCGATCTACGCGCTCACCGAGGCGTTCTACTACATCTCGAAGGCGGCGCTTTCGGCGATTATCATCCATGCCGTGCTGGATTTGATCGCGAGCTGGCAGTCAACCTACAAGTTCTTCCGCGTGAGCCCCGTGGAGTGCCTCATTTTCATTGTGGACGTGTTCCTGTGCGTGTTTGTTACGCTCGAGGCCGGCATCTACTTCAGCTTCGCGGCGTCGCTCGTGTTCGTGCTGCTGAGACAGACGTTCCCGCTCGGCGAGTTCCTGGGTAAAGTCGAGTTCACGCGCCACGTCTCGGATGAGATTCCTGAAGGCGAGGATCTCGACGAAGAGGAGCCGACGGAAAAGCCGAAGCTGGGCGCCATCCAGCAGGGCATTCACAACAGCGTTGCCTTCGTGCGCGGCACGCAGCATATCGCGAAAGAAGGCGCGTCCTTGGTCAAGGCCGGCGCAAAGGGCAGCGCGACTTGGGCGAAAGAGGGCGTGGCGAGCGCGAAGACCAGTGTTTCGCGGGCAAAGGACGGCACTGCGCAGTTCGCGCGCGACGCCGCAGCCGCTCCAGGGAAGTACTTCCGCAAAGAAGACCGGTTCTGGAACAAGGCAAGCAACAAGACTACAGAGGTTGACGAGGAAGTGGACAAGAAGAACGGCGAGCCTGAGGTTCAGAGCGTCAGTTACGATTCTTCGAACTCCCTTTCAGGATTTGAAGAGGTGTTGGAAGAGGGGCTGCCGATGGACGATGGAGAAGTCCAGCTGGTGCGCCACTTCGACAATATCCTACTGCCCAGCGGCGATGCCGAGCCGGAAAAGCCTCTCACTAAGCCGGTGATCCATCCTGGGAACAACGCGGCCGTGACGAAATGGTGGCCGCTGTCGCATAACAACATCCACCCTGGGATCCGCGTCGTGCCGCCGCCGCCAGGAATCCTTGTTTACCGGTTCCGCGAGGCGCTGACGTACCAGAACGTGGCTTGGCAAACGGAGCGGATCGTGGACTATGTGCGAGAGCACACGCGGCGCGACATCGACATCGCCACCTTGCAGCATCAGAAGCTCGGCGACCGCCCTTGGAACGAGCCCGGGCCGCGGAAGTACGTGCCACCGAAAGAGGAGGACAAGCGGCCCGTTTTGCGGGCGATCATTTTCGACATGTCGTGCTCGCCGCACGTTGATCTAACAGGGGCCCAGGGCCTCTGGGACTGCCACCAAGAGGTCACGAAGTACGCCTCTGTGCCCGTGGAGTTCCATTTTGCTGGAATTCTAACTCAGTGGGCGCAGCGCGCTCTCGTCCAGTCCGGTTTCGGAAACCAAAACGGCAAGGTGCCGCCGCACTCGCACCGGCTCATCGAGCTTGCGCCGGTCGACGATCCGGAGGCCCAGTATACAGAGGGCCTGCGTGCCGACTTCGCGCCGGTGGTGGATACGGCGCAATGCTACTTCCATTTCGATATTCCGGACCTGAGTTTCCGATGAGCATCTGAAGCACCATTGATAAATAGCACCACTGAAGTGTATGTATTTAAGTTCTTAATAAAGACGACAGCTCGCTGATTCTCCTCTTCTGTTCGACGAACCGGTAGCCGGATCTGTGCGTCAAGTTGTTGGCTGATAGTCCCAAGACACTGAATAAATAGACAAATAAATAATGTGCAGTACGATTACGCTGCTCGCTCCCGCAGGTGCTTTCTTGGCTTCGGTTTCGGCAGTCTAGCCACGGGCCGCGGCAATTCCAGCACTACTCTCTTCGTCGGCCTGGCTGCGGGCATTGCGTCTGCGGCCGCGAGCGTGTGCGCTCCTGACACCAGTTTGTAGTCGCGGGATTCCGGATCAGTGCGGAACTCGATGGGGGCGCTGCAGCCCGAGCACCGGAACTCGAAGCTGAAGATGGGCACGCCCAAATAGGACTCCTTCGTCTGAGTTTTGCGGGCGTTGAATTTCGTGCTTTTGTATATGTACGTCTTGCAGCTCTCGCACTGCATCGAGAAGGGCACCATCAGGCGCACCGTGACTTTCTTCGCCATGCGGGAGAGTGAGTGCTCACCGACAAAGGTACCGCAGTCAGTGGTTGGGAACTTGCGAGGATCTTTGCGAGAGAGGAGCAAGAGAGGAGGGAGTGAGGAGCGAGACAGTTCGACGACTAGGTGAGTAAGAACTAGATTTCAATTAGCCGAATCGACCAGCTGTAATGAGAACCAAGCGAAGAGTTTGCGGGCACTCTACTATGTAACTATCTAACGTTAATCTGGCTGTAGATCGGGCGGATGCTCTTCCTAAGCATGCATATGTCGCACAAGCCTCCAGGAGAGACATCTCCGTGCGGACGGATTCTCCCGAACGGCCGTGCCTTGTCGTCGAATAAAGCTCAGACTAATGGGCCGCCCTATGCATGTGCATGATGATACTTGATGACAAACCCTTAGGCGACCAAGAGACTGCGAGCTTGACATTTTTCCACAGGTTTGATCAGAAGTCGCACGTCGAGCTTTTCCAGCCCATTGAATGGGGATCAAGCGCGTGAGGACCGGTGCAGAAGACTTGCCCGTCTTCGATCTCAGGGCGTATGAGTTCGACCGCGGATTTATGGGATTCGTGGAGAGACTCTATTTGATGGCGAAGCATAGCGTTTTGCGCTTTATAAAGTTTTTCCGATTCTTCTTAACGACGTTTCTCGGCGTGCACTATGTGTACATCATCTCATGGATCTTCGTTTTATCCTGGATTCTATATCCGCAGCGCAATATTACTTACACGGACGCCTTATTCCAAGCCGCGAGCGCCATCACGCTCACGGGTTTGAATTCCGTGTCAGTGAACGATCTCAAACTGTATCAGCAGGTATTCTTGTTCGTGGTGCCGCTTTTGACCAACCAGCTCGCCGTCGCGTCGTTCATGGTCTACTACCGGCTGTGGATGTACCGGCGCAAGTTCCACGACATCGAGGTCACGTCGAAACAGCAGTCGAAGCTGCGTCGTGCTAACACATTCTCGATCTACGACTCGCAAATGCAGAAGAACGACCCCGGCAGAAGACGGTTCAATCTCAGAGTGCCGCAGCTCCAGCGCACGTTCTCAATACTGCCTTTCAATCAGCACCAGCAGAGCCCGCCGCCAGTCGGGTACTCGCGGGAGATGACAAGCTCAAGCTCGCCCGAGAAAGGGCCTAATGCCGAAGAGCGCTTAGTGAACGACGAGGTTGGCGAAGCTTTCCACGAGAAGCCCGAGACTGACAAGCATGGGATAAACGAGCATGAGGCGAACGAGCATGAGGCGAACGAGCATGAGGCGAACGAGTATAGGATCGAGCACGGGACCGAGATGGACGGCAAGGAGCCGGACACTAGCAAGATCCGATTCGGGGACTTGCCGCATCCGAAACACGACGACCATGCAAAGGGCCACTCCGCGCACAACGTCTTCCGGTCGCTTGCGTACATGCGCGAGCACATGCAGGACACGAACGACGACGACGATGAGGACGGCCCGCCGCTCGTGATCAAAAGCCCGCGCGACATCGAGAGAGACGAGCGCCGCGGCATTCATAGCGCCGTGGAGGAACAGGAGGACAGCAAAATCCGGTTCGGCAGTTTGCCAAAGCCGCCGCAGTCGGCGAACCTCGACGACGAGGAGGGGCCGCCGCTCGTCATCAAAAGCCCGCGCGATGTAGAGGCCGACGAGCGCCGCGGCATACACAGCTCGGTCGCCGGCCCGGCGCGAGAAGGAGACCAAGACCCGGCTGACGGCGAGGCAGAAAGCCTGCGGTCGTACAGCGGGAATGTGGGTCGTTTTTCTGACGCGAGCGCGGCGGCGCGCGACCGGTTCCGCGCGTTTTCGCACCTGCCGAACCGCCGCATGTCGCGGATCGATACCGTGATGAGCGAGGCCAGCGCGCGCCGGCCGCGCGAAATGCGGGCAAACTACCTGTCGTACGCGCCGACGCTGGGCCGGAACTCGGCGTTCATTGGGCTGACTGCGGACCAGAAAGAGGAGCTTGGCGGAGTCGAGTACCGCGCCTTGAAGGTGCTGCGGTGGATCACGGCTGGGTACATTGTGGCCGTGCTCTGCTTTGGTTTTCTTGTTATTACGCCGTGGGTATACGAGCGGCACACCTACACCGAAATCATTCGTGCTGCCGGCGTGTCGCCCGTGACGTTCGCAATGACGACTGTGCTGTCGTCCTTCAACAACAACGGGTTCTGCACTCTGCCCGAGTCGCTCGTCCCGTTCTGGCACACGGCCTACCTGCCGTTGTTCGTGTCGTTCGTCATTTTCAGCGGCAACGTCGGCCTGCCCATATTGATGAGGCTCGGCGTGTTCGTCGTCTTCAAACTGAGCCCGCCGTTTGGGCAGACGCGGGAAACGCTGGGATTTCTTCTGGACCACCCGCGCCGCTGCTTCATGCTCATGTTCCCACTGGTGACGACGGTTTGGCTCGCTGTCGCGCTCTGCCTGTTTCTCGTTGTAGAGGTGGCCTTCTTCATGATTCTGAACTGCGGCACACACTCGCCAGAGCCGGACATGGCGGCAGGGCCGCGCCTGCTCTCGGCATACTTCCAGTCGATCACAATGCGCACGGCCGGGTTCACGATGATCGATGTCGCCGCGCAGCATCCCGCAATGCTTGTGCTAAACATCATTGCCATGTACATCGGCATATATCCGATTGCAATGTCGATTCGGAAGTCGAACGTGTACGAAGAGCAAACGCTGGGAAGGTACTACCGAGAGCCAACGAGCAAGGACGATATGAGCGTGAAGTCGCTTACGAGCAACGCCATTGCCGACAGCAGCGACGACGAGGAAGATGCGCGGGCTGCTCAGCATCGGCCTAATTTGCGGCGCCGCTTCAGCAACTTCAGTGCGCGGATTCTTGGCCAGGACGAGGACTTGGACACGAGAGACCTCGAAAAACAAGACGAACTGAAAGAGCAGGAGGCAGAAGACGAGGACGACGAAGACAACGAGTCGTATTCAACGTTGGTCGACCACATGCGGCGACAGCTTTCGATGGACGTGTGGTCCCTCGTTCTCGGCATGTTTCTCACGACGATCACGGAGGGCGGCGCCATTTCGCGCGGCGAGTTTTCGCTCTTCTCCATTCTGTACGAAGTGGTTTCCGCGCACGGTACCGTAGGCTTGTCAATGGGGTTGTCCGGGACGTCGCTAGCGCTCTCGGGTGGGTTCAGCAACCTCGGGAAACTCATTCTCATCGCCGTCATGATCCGCGGCCGCCACCGTGGCATGCCGTACAGCGTCGACCGTGCCGTCATCCTTCACGGTAAGGACCTGCACCGCCGCGATATTGAGCAGGAGACGCGCGTGCGCAGCGCGAAGCGGCTTGTGCCACGCGACCCGTCGCAGACGCAGACCAGTGGCTCTTTCCTGCGGCGCGCAGCGTCGTTCAGCACTCTGCGGAACAGCCGCACGCGCACGCAGCGCAGCGAGGAGGCTTAGAGCGCGAGAGAGCAGGCGCTTGTGAGCGCGGATGCGCAGCGAATATGTTTAATTCTTTCTTCTATTTATAAATGAGTTATTTTGAGTCTCCGCTCAGCGTTGCGTTTCCGCTTTTTTTCGTCCTGTAAGTGCCGGCAGTGGCGCCGCATATCAGAGTGTGAGCACGTTGCTAGCAGGGCAAAAGCTCCCTTATCCTTCCCTATCGATACTCGCATAATTATATTCGTTCTAAGTAGCCCACCATCTAAACTCAGCCGATCCTGCCGGCTCACCCGTCGCGTGCTCGCGAGCCCTTCGGCCTCGCGGCCTCGAAAATCAGCGGTGGCTAGTCGGACTTACCTACCCCGCGTCATAATGGCTGACGCAGTGCGTAGTCAGCAGACAACCTAAGCCAAGAACCCCCTTCGGTTTTTTCCCCACTGTTGAAACAACCACACGCATTCAGGCACAGACCAAGGCGCCCAAGCAAGCGCTTCTGCAGTATCTCTTTTCGGCTCGTTTTTAGTTTGTCGTGGCAAACTGGATAAAATAAGTTCCCGCTAATCTTAGCAGAAGCTAATGAGCCATCCAATACCGCAGAACAGCAGTCCCCCACAGGCGCAGCTCAGGCAGATGCACCTGCAGCCTCCGGGATCGCTCGAGATGCCGCCAAAGACGCTGGCGAAAGCAACCGATCTGCCCTCGCCGTTTTCAGAAGGAAACTTCGGGCTGCAGCGCGTCCCGAGCCGGCGGCTGACGCGGCCGACGCAGCAGCCGCTCACGCTGAAGACGACGCCGGACGCGCTCGACCCCGCCGTCGAGAACTACGTCGACCTCAAGGTCCCGAACCGGCCGATCCACCACCGCGCACACACAAACTCCGAGGCCGAGAGCATAAAACGCGCGTCGCCGCTCACGTCGGGCCTCGGATCCGCATCGACGTCCGTGCTCGTGCCGTCGTCGCTCGGCACGTCCGCGAAGGGCGGCTCGTCGCCGTCGCTGAACTCGGCCGCGACGGCGGGCTCGACGCCGGCGCTCGCGTCCGCGAACCCGTTGTCGCCCTCCGAGCCGTTCCCGTCGCCGTTCCAGTCGCCGCGGCCGTCGGCCGTCGGCCAGGCCGCCGACATGCAGGCGCGCATCATGGCCCTGCAGCGCTCGCGGTCGAAGCGCGCGCACTCGCAGTCGCAGTCGCAGGCGCAGTGTGCGAGCCCGCAGATCGTCGCGCGGCGGGACTCCGGCAAGACCGAGGAGCCCGCGCTCGAGTCCGGGTTCACGTACTCGCCCGACGAGATGTCGCCGTGCGACGGCGAGCCGCTGGTCTTGCCGAAGGCGAAGAACGGGTTCGATCCGAACACGGTGATTAGCCCGACGGCGGCGTCGGCGGCGGCGGCGGGCGGCGCGTTCTCGCTCGGGCGCGCGCCGAGTTTCCGCACGCGGCAGCGCAGCAGCCTCAGCGCGCGGCGTGGGCTGAAGCTCGACGCCATGGCGAAGGAAGGCGAGCATGGCGCCGACAAGGGCGCGGCCGCCCGCGGCGACAGCGTGAGCATGGGCGCGGCGCCGCGCGACAGCAAGCAGGCGCCGCGCGGCCGCGGGCTCTTCCGAGACTACCGCAAGTACCTCGACATCGAGACGGGGAGCCTCCGGTTCAACGGCAAGGCGTGCGTGCACGCGCAGGGGATCGAGTTCAGCAGCGGCGAGAAGTTCGATATCTCGATGGACAAGCTGCAGTTTGTCGGCGAGCTCGGCAGCGGCAACTACGGCACGGTGCAAAAAGTGCTGCACACGCGCAACAGCATCTACATGGCGGTCAAAGAGATCCGGCTCGAGCTCGACGAGTCGAGCCTGCAGCAGATCATCATGGAGCTCGACGTTCTGCACCGCTGCGAGACGCCGAGCATCATCTCGTTCTACGGCGCCTTCTTCGTCGAAGGGTCCGTATACATCTGCATGGAGTACATGGACGGCGGCTCGATCAACAAAATATACGAAGGCGGCGTGCCCGAGAAGTACCTCAAGTACATCGTGCGCGCCGTCGCCACGGGCCTGAAGGAGCTGAAGGACAACTTCAACATCATCCACCGTGACGTCAAGCCGACAAACATTCTGTGCTCGACCGAGGGCAACGTCAAGCTCTGCGACTTCGGCGTCAGCGGCAACCTCGTCGCGTCGATGGCGCGCACGAACGTCGGCTGCCAGGCGTACATGGCGCCCGAGCGCATCAAGGGCGACCGGTTCTCGGCGGGCAGAGACCCGAACCAGCCGCTGACCTACACGACGGAGAGCGACATCTGGTCGCTCGGCCTGTCGATCATCGAGATGGCGAAGGGCTGCTATCCGTACCCGGCCGACATGTACATGAGCATCTTCTCGCAGCTGAACGCGATCGTCGAGGAGCCATCGCCGGCGCTGGACCCTACGAAGTACTCGCCTGAGGCCTGCGACTTCGTCGCGCGGCTGCTCTGCAAGCGGCCCGACCAGCGGCCGAACTACGCAGACATCCTGAAGCACCCGTGGCTGGCCACGGTCGAATGCACGCCCGAGGAGTTCGGCAGCTTCGTGTCGTCCCGCCTCGAGGCCACCGCCGCCGCCGAGACGGCCGCCGAGACGGCGTCGCCCGTCTCGCCCGTCTCCATCGGCATATCCCCGGGCACGTCGCCGCGACACCTCTCCGTCGACTCGCCGCGGCCGTCGCCACGGCCGTCCCCGAAATCGTCGCCGCATGCGAAACGGCACTAACTATTTATTCAGCGGCGCGCAGTTTGACCCGAGCGTGGTTAAGCTGCGTGGCATGTAGTGTAATTACAAACCGGCGTTCGGCGTTCGTCGCGTTTGTGCGTACGTTCTTATGTATGACTTAACTGTTCTCTACTGTAGACATTTAATTGGTTTAGTAGACAGGTTGTTTAATTGCTTAGTGGACAGGTTGTTTAATTGTTTTAGTAGTCAGTTAATTGTTCTTAGTAGACAGGTTCTTGGTAGACAGATTGTCCCTAGCAGGGTTCTAGTAGACAGTTCTTAGTAGACAGGGTTCATGCTGTTCGTGCTTGCGAAGTTCGATGTGCGCGTCGGCAACCAGGTCGTGTGGACGAGCGAGCCCGTCGAGCGCCTGAATCTCCCCGGGGTCGAGTTCAAGATGATCCCGAGCGGGTTGCACGACCGAACAAAGGACACGATTTTCTTCGTCTGTGGCGGGTTCCACGGCGTCGCGCGCTACGAGGCGCGCGTACAGGGCCACGGCCGCAGCCCCGACGAGGGCAAATTCTTCTCGCTCGCCGCGCTCGTCCCGCTCGACGCCGACTTCCCCTGGGGGCTCGAGTCGTTCCTCGCCATGGAATTGCGCAAATTCCTCGATCTCGGCGCGGCTACAGATGCAACGGCGGCGTCAATTCGAGCCCTGCCCACGACTGCGCCGCTCAGAACCGATGCGCGATGCCATCCTTTGCTCTCGACGTCCGAATTCCTCGAGACATACGGCCCCATGGTGTTTGAGCTGTGGAAGGCCGGCCTGTCGCGCGCGCGCACGCTGCTGTCGCCCATCCCTGGCCACAGCATCCGGACAATGAGCCGGTTCACGTACATAGCCGCGCAGATCTCCGCACTGCCCCAGGACGTCGCCGAGCTGGTGCCAGGATACCCGCGGCCGCAAGTGCCGACTCTTTACAACGTCTCGGTCAGCGACCTGCAGCGGCTGCAATCGGCGGAAAGCTTCTGGGCCACGACAACGGACGGGCTGCTGCTGACGCCGTCAAGAGATGCGTGCGACTGCTACGCCGATAACCATGTGATGCACGACCTCACGAGCGGGTCGCCCGAGAAACTGCGGTGGCCGACGTGGCGCGACCGCAGCCGGTTCGCGCTGCTCGTCGATGCGCTCAATCTCCACGGCATTCCGGCCTGTTTAGGACTGAGAGAGGCAATAATAGACGGGACGGTGAGCGGGCTTCTGTGGTGGGCGTCGGCGGGCGAGTCGACGCTCATGGAGCGCGACGAGACGGCGCCGCTGCTGAACGCGCCCCAGGGCTTCGACGCAGCGAGCCAGGCAAATACGTCGCTCACATCAATCGCCGCACTCGACAGCACCTCGGACGTCGTTGCGCTCATCGGGCAGTTCCAGCAGTACTCGCGGCAGTTTGTGCAGGTGTTTGCAAAGCTCGCGGCCGACGACGACCCCGTCATCCGCATCAATATTCAGGACATTGCCGCCATGGGCTTAGACCCTTTTGCGGGGTCGGACAGAGAGTTTATCCAGCGGTTCGCACTTGCATGGTGGGATAGGCCGGCCGTGTTTGTGCGCTGCTGCTGCTAGCGAGCGGTGCTGCTGCTAACGAGCCAGCGAGCAGACGAGCCAGCGGAGAAGCTAATCAGCAGAGCTGGAATTATTTATTTACGAAGTAACGCATGTACAATCAAGGACCATAAAAACCGTCACTAAATAATAGCCGAAATCTCACAACACCCTCAGATTAGTATTTACAGTTCGTCGTGCTCCGGATCCTCGCCAGCATCCGCGGCCTCATCCTGCTCAGCGTCCTCGGCCTTAGCGCGGTCGATGTCGGCGCGCGTGTCCTCGGCCTGCTCGACCTCGCGGGTCTTCTCGGCGACGACTTCGTGCGCCTCAGCAAGCCGCTTCTTCAGCTCGTCGACATGGAAGTCGCCGGTCTCGAGGAATTCGAGCGCGCTGTCCGCAATCGAGTGCAGATCAGCGTCGCCCTCAGAAAGCAGGCCGCGCAGACGGTAGGCAAGGCTCTCGAGCTGGTGAGACAGCGTACTGACCTCCAAACGCTCGGCGTCCTTCTTGTCCATGGCGACAAGGTGCGAGCGGATACTGGACTGCTCGGCGAGGCCGAGCGGCTTCGTCTGATCGTAGTGGGGCAGCACAGTGATGCGTCTAGATTTCGGGTACACCTGCGTCGCAGACGCCGCGGCCGTAGCCGTCTCCGTCGCGTCCTCACTCTTCTCGCCCGTCTCCGAGACCGCCGAGCTCGGGGCCGCGCTCGTGCTCGACGTCAAGCGCGCGTCGCACACCGCATCGACTTGCTTGAGCCCGACAATGCCTTGCTCGCTCAGCGTGAACGTCGCCTTTAACGTCGGCTCACCAACGCACGTATAGACGCCGGGCTCGTCCAGACTCTCGAGGTTCTTCGCCAGGTACGGGAAATCCCACGTCGTCAGTTTGCGTACGCCCTCGACGAGCTCGATCTTCGAAACGTCCTTCGGCAACGGAACCGCCGCTTGCGCGCCTAGCTCGCTGCCCTCGCTGAAGATGTCGTGCGTGACCCGCTCTCCAGAGTCGCTGTACACGTGGACCTTGTATTCTTTCGTCGAGACGTCGGCGACATCGAACGTGCGCTTCGCCTTGTACAGGCCCGACACGGCGACGCCGCGCATGGCCGTGCCTTGGACAATGGCCTCGTCCGCATTCACGTTCTTCGACAGCTTCTCCTCGCCGAAGTAGGAGGCGAGCTCCTCCAACACAAACGGCGTACGCGTCACGCCGCCGGCGAGAACAACGGCCTGGACCTCGCCGCTGTGGTTCGCGAGCACCACGTCCAGAGTCTTCGCCACCAGATCGCGCTGGTACTTGCTGGTGTTCTCGAGGTCCTCACGCGACAGCTTCGCGCTGAGATCCGTGTCGCCGACAAGCCCTTCAACAAAGACGTGCGTTTCTGTGTTCGCGCTCAACACTTGCTTAGCCCGCTCCGCTTCGCGCCACATCCGGTTCATGAGCCGCGGCGTGCGCTGCACATCAACGCCGGTCTTCTTCTCGAACTTCTGGAGCAGCAGCTCGCGCACATTCGACGTCAAGGCTTGGCCGCTGAGGCCGACGTCCGCGGCATGAGCCTTGACCTTGATGGCGACATCTTCGCCTTGCTTCTGGATCCCCACGAGCGTCACCTTCACAGCACCGGCGCCGGCATCGAACACAACGACGTCAGTCTCTTCTGATCCGAGTTTGGACAGCACAGACGGCTGGTTCGCGTAGTTGATCGCCACAGCAACGCCGTCGTCGACAAGCGACACGATCTCGAGCCCGGCGAGCCGCGCCGCATCGTAGTAGGCCTCGCGGACACCGCTGCCGAAATTCGAGGGGACGCTCAGCGCGATCTGCGTCAGCCGCTCCGTTTTGCTGTTCATCTTGTCCCGCAGAACGAGCTCGCCTCGCGTGGCGAGCTCGCGCAGCTGCATAGCCACAACCTCTTCTACAGGAATAGCCTCGCCGTTCACTTCAAACGCGATCGTGTTTCTATCAGTTTTCACGAGTTTGGGCCCGGGGAACAGGACCCGGTACAAACTGACCTTGAAGTCGTCGAACGGAACACCCAAAAGCTGCTTCGTCGTGTACAGAGACTCGGCGGGGAACTTCGCGGCCAGCGCCAAGCCTGGAGATCCGTAAACGCGCTCTCCATCACCGGGTTTGATCACCAACCCGCTCGCATCTTTTCGCGCTGTATCGGGGGTCAGCACGAGTTCAAAAGGCGCATTCGGCCCAACTAGACTCGCCTTCACGGAATCTGTGCCGAAATCTATTCCGAGAACGGCTGCAGACGCAGCAACATACGAAGCCAGCATCAGAAATATCCACCGCATACGTGTTCACTAGGGTGGAGCACTCACGAGAAATTAGCGGGTCGAAGGTGGGACCGAAAGTGGGAGCGAAAGGGGGAGCGAACGTGGGAGCAAACGTAGAAGCGAACGTAGGAGCGAAAGTGGGGGCGAACGTAGGAGCAGGTACGCGAAAAATGCGCTCGTTAACAGCCTATAGCTTTAGATAAATGTGGATGGAAATGAACCTTTGCGTTCAGTCAGCCTGAGAACAGCGTGAAAATTAGGATCTAAGCAAGACTGGAATACTCGAATCCTAGAAGAATGGATTCCAAGGTTGCTAGGTTTAAATTGTGCGTGTTCGTACGGCTGAGGTACTCCAATGGGCAAGATCGCCGAGATCAGAACGCAACCATACCAGAAAGCACTGCTATATCGACTGGGAAAAATCCACTGGAAAAATCCACTAGAAAAATCAAGCCGTCACTGTCAATTGACTTTTGCAACCTCTCATGGTCATAATCTCAGCGCCTAATTGACATAAGACATCCTTGCAAATAGATCACCCCACTACATATTCTTCTATACAACAGCATCTCCACCCCTTTTCACAGCAACTCCAATGCGAAGCCTCTGCTCACAAGCCGCGGCCAACAACTCCCCGGCGCCGTTTGCTTCGGGCAAGGACGTAGGAATAGGTTTAATTTTTTTTTCACGGGGTTAAGACAGTGAAAAATACCCAAATTTCTTTTCCTCCTCCACACACGCGCGATTGGATCTGAGAATGGTGACTCGAATTCCTGTGACCCCTCAGATGCATGCGGACGACGCATTGACGAAGCTCGAGCTCCCCACCGGCGAGCAGATTCTGGGCTATTCGTTCGGCGCGCACGTCCCTGCGGCTGGCGAGCTCGTTTTCCAGACCGGTATGGTCGGCTACCCCGAGTCGATCACCGATCCGAGCTATGAGGGCCAGATTCTCGTCATCACGTTCCCGTTGGTCGGCAATTACGGTGTACCCGACCGCGACGTGGAGGACTACTTGGGTCTGCCCAAGTATTTCGAGAGCAAGCGCATCCATGTAGCCGGCTTGGTTGTGGCCAGCTACACGGAGAAGTTCAGCCACTACTTGGCCAAATCTTCTCTCGCGGAGTGGCTGAAGCAGGAGGGTGTGCCGGCCATCTACGGTGTCGACACGCGCAGTCTGACCCAGCACATCCGGGAGGGCGGCTCCACTCTCGCGCGTCTCTATGAGGGCGACCGCGCTCCGGAATGGGTCGATCCGAACCAGGAAAACTTGGTGGCCAGGGTCTCTCCTTCCAAGAGGGAGCCTAAGGTCTACTCGCCGTTGGCCCGCGACGTCCCTCGCGCGCGGATCTTGGTGGTTGATGTGGGTATGAAGTTCAACCAGATCCGCTGCTTCGTGGACCGCGGCGCTGAAGTCACTGTCGTTTCCTGGGACGCCGAGTTCGACGAAATGGTGAAGGGTTATGACGGTTTGTTTGTCAGCAATGGCCCGGGCGATCCGTCGAAAATGCAGACGGTTGTCGCGCGTCTGCGAGCTGTGTTGAGTACGAAGCAGACGCCGGTTTTCGGTATCTGTTTGGGCCACCAGCTGCTAGCCCTCGCCAGCGGTGCGACGACCATCAAGCTGCCGTACGGCAACCGCGGCCACAATATCCCGGCCACGAATCTCGTGAGCGGCCGCTGCCACATCACCTCGCAGAACCACGGCTATGCTGTGGACGTCGCGACGCTGACAGAGGGCTGGAAAGAGCTGTTTGTGAACGCGAATGATGGCTCGAACGAGGGTATCTACCATACGAGCCTGCCTTTCTTCTCCGTCCAGTTCCACCCCGAGAGCACCCCGGGCCCGCGGGATACCGAGTTCCTGTTTGACACTTTCTTGGATACTGTGACGCGGTTCCGCGACACGAAGACGCTGCGGGCCGTTGAGTTCGAGGCCGTGCCGAAGCCGGAGCGTGTGAACGCGAAGAAGGTCATCATCCTCGGATCGGGTGGCCTCAGTATTGGCCAGGCCGGCGAGTTCGATTACTCGGGCTCGCAGGCGATCAAGGCGCTGAAGGAAGAGGGAATCTACACGATCCTCATCAACCCGAACATTGCGACGATCCAAACGAGCAAGGGTCTTGCTGACAAGGTGTACTTCTTGCCCGTGACGCCGGACTTCGTGCGCAAAGTGATCAAGGCCGAGCGGCCCGACGCGATCTACTGCACATTCGGCGGCCAGACGGCGTTGCAGGTCGGCATTGCCATGAAGGACGAGTTTGCGGAGCTCGGCGTTAAGGTCCTGGGCACGCCGATCGACACGGTGATCACGACCGAGGACCGCGAGCTGTTCGCTGCGGCCATGGCCGAGATCGGCGAAAAAGTGGCTACGAGCTTTGCGGCGAGCTCCTGGGAGGAGGCGCGCAAGGCCGCCGAGGACATTGGCTACCCCGTCATTGTGCGCGCTGCGTACGCTCTTGGTGGGCTCGGCTCGGGCTTCGCCGATAACGAGGAGGAGCTGCGCAAGCTCTGCGATATCGCTTTCGCGACGTCGCCGCAGGTGCTCGTAGAGAGGTCGATGAAGGGCTGGAAGGAGATCGAGTACGAGGTCGTGCGCGATGCGAGAGACAACTGCATCACGGTCTGCAACATGGAGAACTTCGACCCGCTCGGCATCCACACAGGCGACTCGATCGTGGTCGCGCCCTCGCAGACGCTGAGCGATGAGGACTACAACATGCTGCGCACGACCGCCGTCAACGTGATCCGCCATTTGGGCGTCGTTGGCGAGTGCAACATTCAGTACGCTTTGAACCCATTTTCGAAGGAGTACTGCATCATCGAGGTCAATGCGCGCTTGTCGCGGTCCTCGGCGCTCGCGTCGAAGGCCACGGGCTACCCGCTGGCGTTTGTGGCTGCGAAGCTCGGCCTGAACATCACTCTGCCCGAGATCAAGAATGCCGTGACGAAGTCGACGTGCTCGTGCTTCGAGCCGAGTTTGGACTACGTCGTCGTGAAGATCCCTCGCTGGGACCTGAAGAAGTTCACGCGCGTTTCGAAGGAGCTGTCGTCGGCGATGAAGTCGGTGGGCGAAGTCATGAGCATCGGCAGGACCTTTGAAGAGGCTATTCAGAAGGCCATCCGGTCTACGGACTACCACAATTTCGGGTTCTCGCCGCAGGAGGCGCTCATGACGATCGACATCGACAGCGAGCTGCAGACGCCGAGTGACCAGCGCCTGTTCGCGCTCGCGAATGCGTTTGCCCAGGGCTACTCCGTGGACCAGGCCTGGCAGCTCACAAAAATCGATAAGTGGTTCTTGAACAAGCTGAAAGGCCTGATCGACTTCGGCAACGCCGTGAGCCGCGAGTACAAGGGCAAGCCGCACTCGCTGCCCCTGGATGTGATGCGCAGCGCGAAGCAGCTCGGGTTCGACGACCGCCAGATCGCCGTGTTTGTGACATCCAACGAGCTGAACGTGCGCGAGATCCGCAAGGCCATGGGCATCACGCCGTTTGTGAAGCGCATCGACACGGTCGCGTCCGAGTTCCCGGCGCACACGAACTATTTGTACATGACCTATAATGCGAGCAGCCACGACCTCACCTTTGAGGACCATGGACACATGGTTCTCGGCTCGGGCGTGTACCGCATTGGGTCGTCGGTCGAGTTCGATTGGTGTGCCGTGCGCACAGTGCGCACGCTGCGCGAGGCCGGGCAGAAGACGATCATGGTGAACTACAACCCAGAGACGGTGAGCACGGACTACGACGAGGCGGACAGACTGTACTTCGAGGTGATTAACACGGAGCGCGTGCTCGACATCTACGAGCTCGAGAAGAGCGCCGGCGTGGTGGTGTCGATGGGCGGCCAAACGAGCAACAACATTGCGCTGCAGCTGTACCGGCAGAACGTGAACATCTTGGGCACGTCGCCGGAGATGATCGACCGCGCCGAGAACCGCTACAAGTTCAGCCGAATGCTCGACTCGATTGGCGTGGACCAGCCCGAGTGGAAGGAGCTGACGAGCATCGCCGAGGCCGAGGAGTTCGCGCAGCGCGTCGGCTACCCTGTGCTCGTGCGCCCGAGCTACGTGCTGAGCGGCGCCGCGATGAACACAGTGTACTCACAGAACGACCTCGAGTCGTACCTGAAGCAGGCGGTCGCCGTGTCGCAGGACTACCCCGTTGTGATCACGAAGTACATTGAGAATGCGAAGGAAATCGAGATGGACGCCGTCGCGAGCGAGGGCCAGATGGTCATGCACGTCATCAGCGAGCATGTCGAAAATGCCGGCGTGCACTCTGGTGATGCGACGCTCATTGTGCCGAGCCAGGACCTTGCGCGCGAGACGATCGAGCGCATTGTGCAGGCGACGGCCAAGATCGGCGACGCGCTCAACGTGTCTGGCCCGTACAACATCCAGTTCATCGCGAAGGACAACCAGATCAAGGTCATCGAGTGCAACGTGCGCGCGTCGCGCTCGTTCCCGTTCGTGTCGAAGGTCACCGGGGTCGATCTCATTGAGCTCGCCACGAAGGTCATCTGCGAGCTCGACGGCGTCGTCCCGTACCCGACGGAGTCGCTTCCTACCGACTACGTGGCCGTGAAGGCGCCGCAGTTCTCGTTCGGGAGACTGGGTGGCGCGGACCCAGTGCTCGGCGTCGAGATGGCGTCGACCGGCGAGGTCGCGTGTTTCGGCCACACAAAGCAGGAGGCCTACCTCAAGGCCCTACTCGCCACGGGGATCAAGCTGCCGAAGAAGAACGTGCTGCTGTCCATCGGCTCGCTGAAGGAGAAGTACGAGCTTCTGCCGTCCGTGCGCCAGCTCGCCGAGGCCGGTTTCGTGATCTACGCGACGGCCGGCACGTCGGACTTCCTCATCGAGAACGGCGTGGCCGCGCGCTTCCTCGAGTATCTGCCGAACATCGAGGAGTCGAGCGAGTACTCGCTTACGGAGTACCTCGCGACGGACAAGATCGATCTCTACGTGAACCTGCCGTCGGCGAACCGGTTCCGGCGCCCGGCGTCGTTCATGTCAAAAGGCTACAAGACGCGCCGTATGGCCGTTGACTACGCCGTGCCGCTCGTGACGAACGTCAAGAACGCGAAGCTCCTGTTCGAGGCGATGATCGTTTGCCAGGTCACCGGCCCGAACGCGCTGCCCGTCTCGAGCATTGACTCCCAAACGTCGTCGCAAATCCTCGAGATCCCGGGCGGGTTCGTCGATGTCAACTACGCGCAGAGCGGCGCTGGTCCGGACGTGTCTCTGTTGCATGGGTTCACGCAAACGGTGGTTTTGGAGAGCAGCCTCAACAGCGAGCGCGCCTTGCAAGCGGCGCGGCTCGCGGCAAAGAAGCTCGATGTGCACGGCGACTTCCTGTTGACGACGACCGCGAACTACTCGGAGGGAAGCTACGTGACGTGGCTGCCGTTCCGGTCGCAGCCGTCGTCGAACGCGCTCATGGACGTGAACGACGCGCTCGAGAAGGCGGTCAAGCGCGAGTGCGTTGTCGCTACGGACGCGAGCGGGTCCGACTTGGCGAGCGTGCTGCTGCTCGGCTCGCTTCATAAGGTTCCCTCCGTGCACGTTGTTGACGTGCGCTCGGAGGCGGACTGCCAGCTCGTGCTGCTCGCGCGCGCGCGCGGTCTTAGCGTCACTTTCGACGTCGCGCTCTCAACGCTGCGCGCGCAGAAACTCTGGAAGTTCTTGCCCGACATCGACGTGCTTTCCGTAGGCTCGAAGAGCTCGTACGCGGAATTCGTGCGCGACTTGACTAAGTCGGTTGCGGAGAAGCGGATCTCGGTGGCGGACCTGACGGCGAAGCTCTGCACGAACTCGCGGGCCATTTTCGGCCTCCCGCAGCCGCTGCCGAAGGCGTCGATCGAGATTGCGCTTTCGCGCGGCGTCGAGCGCGTGATTTTGGGCAGCCAGATCGTCGCTCTTGAGGGCAAGATCGTGAGCTCCATCAAGGGCCGTGATCTCGTGCTCGAGGACAACCACGTCGAGCCCATTGGCCTGCTCAGAGAGCTCGAGTCGAGTTCTGCGATTGCCGACAAGTCCTTGGCGGCGCCGGCCGACCGGTCGATGCCGCTGACGGAGCCGCCGAGCCCGATCTCGCGGCAGCACCGCCAGTCGATCACCGGCGAGCGGCCCATGCAGCGCGAGGCGCTGTCGAAGGCGCTTCTGAAGGACATGCTGCGCCGCAACCCGTTCCTGAGGCGCAGCGTTGTGTCTGTGCACCAGTTCTCGCGCAAGAATCTGCACGAGCTCTTTGACCTCGCGCAGGAAATGCGGCTCGCCGTCGAGCGCCACGGCGGCGTCGATCTGCTCGACGGCCGCGTGCTCGCGACGATGTTCTACGAGCCGTCCACGCGAACGCAGGGTTCGTTCGATGTCGCGATGCAGAGGCTCGGCGGCCGTGTGATGTCGGTGTCCGTGGCGAACTCGAGTGTCAAGAAGGGCGAGACCTTGCAGGATACTCTGCGCACGCTGTCGTCGTACTGCGACGGCATTGTGCTGCGCCACCCGGATCCCGACTCGATCCGCACGGCGACGCGGTTCCTGAACGTGCCCGTCATCAACGGTGGTAACGGTCCTGAGGAGCACCCGACGCAGGCGTTCCTCGACCTGTTCACGATCCGCGAAGAAATGGGCTCCGTGAACGGGTTGACGATCACCTTCATGGGCGATCTTAAGTACGGCCGGACTGTGCACTCGCTCGTGCAGCTTTTGGGCTACTATAACATCCGTGTGCAGCTTGTATCGCCGCGCGAGCTCGCTCTTCCTGAGGAGTACCGCCGCCAAATGGCGGAGCGCGGTATTCTGAAGGTCGAGTCGGCGGAGCTGACCGACGAGATTCTTGCCGACACGGACGTCTTGTACTGCACGCGCGTCCAGCAGGAGAGATTCTCGTCTGTCGAGGAGTACGAGCGCCATGCCAATGTGTACCGCGTCGACAACTCCGTCCTCGCGAAGTGCAAGAACCACATGTGCATCATGCACCCGCTACCGCGCAACGCTGAGATTGCTGAGGAGGTCGACTTCGACCACCGCGCGGCCTACTTCCGACAGATGCGTTACGGCTTATATGTTCGTATGGCCCTGCTGCTCATGGTCATTGGCGTTGATTTTTAGTCGAACTACAAAGACAATTTACTTATATAATTCTCATTGACGTATAGACGTCGCACCGTTATTTATTATGTATTTCATATATTTATTTATCCGTTTTGTATTCATTTATTTGTCTGTATTCGTTCATTTTTCATATATTCGTTTTGTATCCGTATTTGCATTTACTTAACGTTGTGCAAGTGGTGTGCGAGGATGTACATCGGACTCCTCAATAGGGGTACTTAATTTCGGCGTTTGTGACGCCCGGAAATATAAGAATGCTACTCTTGCATGATGCGAAGAACGACGAGGCTATCAAACAATTCTTTATAGACGCATGGGACGTGTACGTGAAAACGCTGCTCTCGCCCTTCTACAAACTCAGCGATCCGATCCAGTTGCCGACTTTCGACACGAAAGTGCGACAAAGTGCACCAAAGTACCTGTAAACTACGGAGGCGCTCGCGATTCTGAGCTACATAAATATAATTGCATATCTTCAACGGTTCTTCTGCACGAGCCCGTTAAGTAAGCGCAGCAGCACGGATGAAGTAAGTTCACGGACGGTGCGTCGCGTAAACCGCGTTGCAGGAATGATTCAGGCTCGGCAGGCTCGAACGGATTTACTTTCGCAGATAACTTAATGGTCAAAACTCGTATGTGTAGTCCCGTGGTGCAGGCTGCAATCTTGGCACACCTCACGAACCATCTCGCTTAGGGCGCTGCCTAATCAAATCGTGCATAATCGCTGTTCGCGAATACGACTGGCAGAAACATGCGCAAACGAGTTTGCGCTTGCGAACGTGTACCCGTGAAACACAGCATAGAGTATTTTACTATCTTTTTTTATGTAAAAGCTGCTAACAGAACCCGGTGTGGGCCATTCGCGCACACGGTGAACGGAAATATTTTGCTAGCCTGACTTGATACAAGGACGATTTAAGGTAGATAACTCAAATGGTATTAATCATCAAGTGGTATTGATCATCAGTAACGCTTCAGCATTTCCTCACTTTTTCGGGCAGGTGCGTGTGACCTGGTCGACCCAGTGCGCGACAGAGCAGAAATACAAGTGCAGCGTTAATTTATGCGGGTACACTGCCTTTAACTATGCACAACATGCTCAATCTACTGCATTGATGGACGACGTCACTGATGGGTGTTGGAGTTACCTTTTTGATCGACCTTATCCGGTTCCGTATATAAGCCGCGAGGGCGACCAAAATTGACTTCACCCAAAAAATGTCCCGATTGCGACGCAGTTTCCTGTTCGCAATTTTAGTTTCCGCGGCCTTCCAGCCAGCCTTGGCTCGGCCTATCCCAACCGATGTATCCACGACCAACGCAGCTACCACGAATGTACCTGCCATCAACCCAACCTACGATTCATTTACCTGTTACTACGATTCCACATCGTTGATTACCTGCCAACTGTGTAACGACTG
>JAJMCC010000059.1:0-47432 GCA_030584945.1 Starmerella roubikii | reverse complement strand
GAAGTGTGAATAGTAGGACTGGCCGCTAGCAGGGAGTAGTCTAAGGATGACGACATAAGACTCAAGAAAACTACAAAACTTAGAAGGACTACCCGTCCTCTCGTCGTCGCCCTTAGTGGTGCGTTTGCTCCGTTTAGTCGCCAGGTTGTGAAGTGTGAATAGTAGGACTGGCCGCTAGCAGGGAGTAGTCTAAGGATGACGACATAAGACTCAAGAAAACTACAAAACTTAGAAGGACTACCCGTCCTCTCGTCGTCGCCCTTAGTGGTGCGTTTGCTCCGTTTAGTCGCCAGGTTGTGAAGTGTGAATAGTAGGACTGACCGCTAGCAGGGAGTAGTCTAAGGATGACGACACAATACTTAAGAGGACTACCCGTCCTGAACATCATGCTGCTCCGCGACATCAAAGAACACCTGCAGAACTCAGCAGTCGTCGCGTGCGGCCAACCTCGCCTATCATGGCTCATCTAGTTGTGGTTCTTGGACCTTAGGACGCTAGCGATCATCGTTAGTTCCTCAATGTCCTAAGGAATGAGACCCAACGCTCAAAAAGACTACCCATCCTGGACATCATGCTGCTCCGCGACATCAAAAAACCTGCACAACTCAGCAGTCGTCGCGTGCGGCCACGAAACCAACCACTCTACTGTGACTCAGTCACCGCGAGCAGCTCCAGCCATAGCTTACGCAGTTGTTACTACGAGTATTTCTGTCTTTGTGAACGCTGGAGCACCCCGTGTCGCGCAAAATATGGCCTCGGATTCGTTCCCGAGGTTTGGAGGCAATGATGTGGCTACATCAGGGAGCAACCTCCTCTCCTGATAAGTATAGTAAGCATTGTGGCCTCGGATCGTCTCCGAGGTTTGGAGGCATTTTAGCCATCAGGGAGCAACCTCCTCTCCCGAATTAATGATTATGTAGATATCTCGTGTTGAGTGGAAGCAATATGTGGCATCAGTGAGCAGCCTCCCCTTCGTGGAGCATGGATTCTTTATCTCTGGACCAGCAATCAATCTAACAATTATACCAACTACCAACATCAAAACCGACAACGAACCACCGTGAACCAACAACAAAACCAAGTAAGGTACATGCAAAATACTCTGAATTCACAAATTCGTCATCAGGAGACTCGTTGATCGCGGCACTTATTTCAACTCTTACACAGTCTCTTCCTTCTTCCATCTTCCAATTCTGCATTGTCTTTGCTCATACCTCTCCCGGTTCAGACTTGGCACGGCTCGCCATTTCGGCCTGCACCGAGCTGCAGCTCAGCAGCCAAGTCAATTCCCCACCAAGGAAGGTTTAGGATCGCATTTCCTACCATTCCTGAATCCCAATTGGTCCATAATAATATTTCTGTGTAGTCTTACTTCTCTGCTAGGAATTCGATATCCCGCCAAACGCCTAATTTGTCGATCAGCGAGGGTGTGGGCTGTAAATGCCATACATATATCTATTATTACTCAGAGATCTGCAAACGTAATTAGCCGTTACTGATTATAAATAGACGCCCCGCTTTCAAAATCAAAGGCTGCGCAAATAGTTGTAGACTACGAACCAAACAACTAAGAGAGCTTTATCTATCGAGTCCGCAAAATTGAAAACGCCGATCGGTTTCCAAGAGCAGTTAGGGCCCACCCGAGCTTGTTTACTTCGTGCCATGATGTCAGCGCATTACTGATTAGGGAACATAGCGAGAGAGGATATGCCCTAACCCGGATCACATTAGCGGTGTCGGAATGCGGCATTTGCAGATTGACGTGTAAGGCGACAGGTGCGGAGCAAGTGCCACTTTCGCCAGCAGACAATAACCGGTTTTCAGACAGCGGACACAAGTTGCAACTTAGAGGCGGACCTCATGTTTAGTTTTCCATAATTTCAAGTTCTGTGCCCATGATGCTCGGCATGCTCGCTGCTTGCACGCGTTGTTTTGGAAATAGGGCATTTGACGCGCTAGTCAAATGTGACCCAACCTCAAATTAATTACCCAAAAATTACACAGTGCGTCACTAAATAGAGCGATCAGCTCATTTGATTGTTTTAGTGCATGACTGTGGTAACTTTGGAGGAATCAAAGTCATTGCCCGAGCGCCGGTCGTTCGGGAGCGCAGCACGACTTCCGAGCCCGAAGACCGAATCGCCGGACAGGACGATCGTTCTCAATGCGCCTACTCCAGACTCTCTCCAGCAGTCGTCTGACCGGTCCTCAGTATCCTCAGTTTCGTCGGCCGACTCGTCGTTCACGGGCTCGCCGCCGATCTCCCGCAGCAATTCGATCACTCGCGGTGAACAGCCGACCCGCAAACGCCGCCGGACGTCGCCCGATGAGCTGCAGATCCTCGAGTACGAGTTTGCTCGGAATTCGCGCCCCTGCAAGGAAGACCGCGAGCGTATTGCCGCGCTCACGTCGAAGGACGAGAAGGCCGTCCAGGTCTGGTTCCAGAACAAGCGGCAATCATTCAGGAGGCTGAAGAGCGGCTCAGGAATGGTCCCCGCCCTTGTGCGCAGCATTTCGTACACGGAGGACCTTGTCATGCCGAACGGCCAGATCATTCCGGCCATGCCGATGCAATACCAGCCGGCGCCGGGCGCGTACTTCGGATATGCGTTCGCACCGCCTCAAATCCCGCAATCCACGCAGCAGTCTGTGCAGCAACCCAACCAGCAATCTGTTCCGCATGCGCAGCAGCCCATCCAGCATGCGCCGCCGGCTAACCCGTCGCACGACGCGCCCCAGCAGCCCCCCCAGCCAACGCCGCCGCAGGACGAGAACGCGGCGACAGTCTTGGCCAAACGGTCGAAGTCGCTCAAGCTGTCCATGTCCGCTGATGGCAAGGCCGAGATCGTCGAGCGGTCGCCATTGAAAGTCATTAACACGAACCGCGCCCAGAAGTTCTCGTCGGCGCCCGCAGACCCCACTGGCTTCGAGCAGGAGTGTGCGAGCAGCCTGCTCGTGCTGAAGTCCGGGCACTGGTAATGAAATAACTAATAGCTAATCTAAGTGTTGAAACCGAAATACGATGCAGCCCGCTGTGGAACCAAAGATATAATTATGTACACTACTCCGCGAAGCTGTTCGGTCTCGCCTTGAGCTCGCCAGCCGGGCGGAATTTGCTGGCCAAGTACTCGAACGCGGGCCGCTCAATTATGAGTCGCCTCGCCTTCAGCACGTCCTGGACCTGCAAAAACTCCTTTGGGATGATATCCGCCCGCGAGTTGTTTTGTAACGCATCAAAGAGGTTCGCACGGTGCTCGTTGACAACAAATGCAATGGACAGGCGCTGCAGCTTGTGCAGCTTCACGAACTCTTCGCCAACCAGCGCGTGCCCGTTCTCGAAGTCAAGCGGCCCGTCGACTATGTAGAGATGCCCGTCCCGGTATTTTGCACTCAGCGCTGTGCGCATTGCCAGCCCGTATGTCTGTGTGGGCAGTCCCGTGGACATGTCGCCCGGAGCGGGTCTGCCGAAGGCGCGGCCGCCATCATGTCTTACCGGGTTGCCACGGTCGCCCTGACGGGCACGACCCGAGCCCTTTTGCGGCAGCAATTTCTTGCCGCTGTATCCCATATCATCGCGGCCAACAATCACTCGCGATCCGACCCGCTCGGCGTCCCGCTCGTAGACAACCGCCTGCCAAAGAATATCGCGGCGGGTCGGAAGACCCAGGATTTTCGTGCTTACGGGCTGCACAGAGAGCGGCTCAAGCCGCGGGAAACTGCGCAGAGTGGTGAGCACTGCCTCAGCAGGCTTCGCGGCGCGAATCATAATTTTGAAATTTCACTTCTTCCCCAGACCCTGACTAAGTTCGTCCGTCCCGTGATGGCCGTTTGAATAGGCTTGATCGCGGCACGAGATATGCTGGCTGTTCCTCGGCATTGCCGGCATTTGTCAATTATCTTGCGACATCACTTTATTTTCGGATCACCGTGGTAGCCACGTTCGAAGATGAAATGTCCTAGCTTTCCTATACAGGACTATGCTGAAGTTGTTGATATGCATTTCGCATGGTGTTGTTAGTATCTATCATTAAAACACCAGAAGATAGCTTGATTATTATAGGCTTTTGACTGCTCGAATGCTGAGCCTTGCGTCTGAAGACAATATTGCTCGAATTGACATGCCCATTCACTTACATGTGCACTCTTATTGTGTCCGTCATTGTGAATCAAGACACACTTTTATTGTGAACTAAAAGCCATGCTGCGCGTTCCCAGCATCCAGACACAGTTTTGGCTTGCACCACAATGCCACCTAACAAATCACCTGCCAAAAATTACGGTGTGCAATCAGCATTTCTTAGTTCGTACCTGAAAATTCTTCGCTTTTCCAAGCACCTCTTTTCTTTATCTAACTCAAATCCACTGTGTTTTGCCACCTATCATGGGCTTGGGTCTCTCGCCAACAGATTACCGATAAGTTTCCTTTTCGTTCTGGAAATTTCGGCCACGAAAATGAGTGAATCCATAACAATATATACATAAGAGCGTGCTTTCTGTGCTACAACTCACCAGTCCTCCTAGCCGACGAGAGCCGTTGGCATGGGAATCTCCATTTTCGCTGATTGCCGTGCGGGTGCCGGCCGATCACGCGTGCGTCAAGATGTTAGGTTACCGATAATCTAATCGCCACCTGCCATCCTATATAAAGGGATTCCCGCCTCTGCCAGTACTCACATTCAGTCACCCACAAATTCACCACAAATGACCTGCTGTGCCTCCACCAAATCTTGCGCCTGTGCTAGCAATGGCTGCTGCTCGTCGAGTGTCCAGCAGCCGACGTGCTGCAATGACTCTTCCAGCTCCTGTGGCTGCACGGGCTGCTGCAGTTCGAAGCCGGCCTGCTGCTCGTCGAGCTCCTCTTGCACTTGTGCAGAGACGGGGTGCTGCTAAAGGCAGCTTGGAAGACCGCGTTGATCCGCATCCCTTAGCTATCTAGCCTAGAACACGTAGGATATAGAAAACATCCACTGGAACACCATTCATCATCCCAGTCAGTAGTATGTTCAGCCTAATACTCAGCCTCATATTCGCATCTCGGCATATGTTGGAACCAGTCCTGATCAATACACTGTGATAACTACTTACTTATTCATGAATCTAGACTCTTGTCGTAATACTCAACAAATACTCGACCGTGAGATCGAGCATCTCCCGCACAACCTCGTGTTTGACGCCCGGCACGATCTCGACGCGGTGCTGCGGCAGGGCGCCTTCCCCCCACCGCGTGCTGAACTTCGACGGCACGAGCGGGTCGTCGCCGCCGCAAACCGCGAGAATCGGCAGCGGGAATCTGTTTGTCTTCGCGATCCGTTCCGAATTGGCCCGCATCCGCTCAACGACGTCTGCGTTGAACGCGAGCGGCTCGATTTCTTCGGCCGTGTACGGGTTCTCCTGTTTGTAATCCTTCCATCGCTGCTCGAAAACGCCAATCGTGTCCGGACTTGTAATAATAGGAATCGCGGCCGTCAAGTTTTTCGGCGCCCATGAAACGACGTTCCAGGTGATGTACCCGCCTAAACTGACGCCAAGCATGACGCGCTTCGTGATGTTGAACTTCGACAGCTGCAGAGGCACCATCTCGAGCAGGTCTAGAGCCTCCGTGCTTCCCTGGTCGATAATAGCCTGAACTTGTAGTAAATGAAAAGCGTTCCCGTGTTTCCACACGCTGTTTTTCTCAGGATCCACGAGGCGACTGCCGTGATTCGGAAGATCCCACGTCACGCCTATGACGTTAGGGACTTGTTTGCATATGATGTTCGCAAACTTAATGCTGTCTTCCTTCGAGCGCGAGCGGCCATGCGCCAGCACGACTAAAGTGACATCGAGGCCCAAGTCGACCTTTTCCTCACCGATAATTGTTGCAACAACGCCGCCAACAACAACCTCCCTCATAGTAATTGTGAAAGTAAGGAACTCCAGGGCTGAATCCAGCAGTATGCCCTCGACCCGTATCTGGGGCGAAAGGGGGGGTGGAACGAGCAAGGTAGGGGGACCAAAAGTACCGGCTCTCATAAGATATGTACGATGGGCCGGAACGGACGGAAAAATTTTTTGGGTGGGCCCTTTTCACATAGCCTTGTGAAGGTAGCTAGAGTTCTATACATGTATGTGTCTGCTTTGCGCATCTTGCTCCGCATTCCCGCGCCGGTTGGGTTTGTAATACGGTAGATAGTTTAGCCTGCATAAGGGTATTGCTGTGCATGCGCATAAACCGGTGAGATCCGCTAACGTACCGAAGGCGCGTATTGGATGCGGCGTTTGCTGAGATCACGTCAAGATCTCGCCGCGATTGTACACATAGAGGCCCCCCGCCCGGCGCCGAGACTGATGCGCGTACCCTGAACGAATTACGAACTTGAACACGCGAAAGTCCGTGCAGCCTCTTAAGAATTGGCGGCCGGACACTCACGTGTGTAGGCAAGCTAAAAGTCGCCGAGAAATCGAGAATTGAGCACGTCCAAGACGCGGAGCACTTTCTAGCTAGCGGGCCTTAGGATTAGGCGGGCCCCTCCGCCTCCCCTACGTGATACTCTTAGCGCTCCAAGATAGGTCAGCCGGCCGCCGGGATTCGCAGGCCAGTCTAGCGAGCACTTCGAGGGCCCAAATTCGGCGGATATCAGCGCGAGCCGCATTTGATACATACTTATCTAGTTTAATCCCCAACATTAGCGCGCGCACGGCCCGCCACGGCGCAGAAAAGCACCAGATTGGCGAGTGGATGGTAAAAGGACAGCTCACCTGGGCAAGGGCTCATTAGCAAACTTTGATATTACCCGCTGGGGTTGAAATCCGGGCAGGCGAAATCCACTTTACTTCCTAACTCTCACATGGCCGATCCCTCGTCTGAAGTGGGTGCTGGAGTCACTCCCCAGGACAAGATGGACGTCGACTTGGAAGCGGTGTCTGCCAATCCGGCGGCGCCTGCCGCCGAAGGCGGCAACCCCGAGGAAAGTGGCAAATCTGACGAAAGCGGCAAGCCCGGGGAGAGCGGCCCGTCCGACGAGAACGGCAAAGAGAATGGAGGCGACCAGACGAACGGCAGCCCCAGCGTGCCGGGTGCCGCGCAGCCGGCGAAGCGGGGCATTGAAGGCGGCGCGGACGAGTCTAATAAGAAGGTGAAGACGGATGAGTCGAGTGGCGCGGCGGACGACGCGAGTGTCGAGGCAGAGATGAAAGACGCGGAATCGAGACCCGAGGAGGCGAAATCCGAGGAGGCGAAGGCCGAGGAGGCGAAACCTGAAGACTCGAAACCCGAAGACTCGAAGCCTGAAGACTCGAATCCAGACTCGAATCCAGACTCGAATCCAGACTCGAAGCCCGCTGAACCGTCGAACGACGACAAGTCCGAGGAGAAGAGCGTCGAGGAAATGACGCCGCTCGAGCGCGCCACTGACGCAGCGAACAAGGCGAAGATCGTGCTTCTGCCCGAGCTCGACCCGGCGACGGCGCCCGAGCCCGGGAGCGGGCTTCCGAAACACCAGCACAAGTACGCGCTGAGCGCGATCCGGGCGATCAAGCGGCTGAAAGACGCGGCGCCGTTCGTGGCGCCCGTGGACCCCGTGGCGCAGGGCGTGCCGCACTACTTCGAGTACATCAAGACGCCGATGGACCTCGGCACGATCGAGAAGAAGCTGCTCGAGAACAAGTACGACACGGTGAGCGACCTTGTCGACGACTACAACCTCGTTGTGTCGAACTGCATTGTGTTCAACGGCGAGCAGTCCGTGATCGCGAAGATGGCTTTGAGCATTGCGCAGAGCTTCAAGAAGCAGCTCAGCAACATGCCGACGTTCGACGCGACGAAGAAGGGCGCACAGGCGGCCGCGCAGGCGGCCGCGCAGCAGGAAGCGACGCTCGCGGCGACGCCGGCGCCGCCGGGGCCCTTGGCCGAGGACAGCGCGATTCTCGACGAGTCGCGGCGCGGGCCGTCGACGGCGATGACCGTCCTGGGCCCGAACGGCGTGCCGACGCTGCGCCGCAAGTCGACGATCGACGGCCGCCCGAAACGCGAGATCCGGCCGCCGCGGCACGCGCAGAACACGTTTGTCGGCAGCGGCACGGGCGAGGGCCGCCCGCGCAACAAGAAGTTCGCGGCCGAGCTGCGGTTCGCCGGGCAGGTGCTGCGCGAGATGCAGAGCCGCAAGCTCGAGTCGATTGCGTGGCCGTTCTTGCTGCCCGTCGACCCGGTCGAGCAAGGCGCGCCGACGTATTTCGACGTCATCAAGGAGCCGATGGACCTCAGCACGATCGCGAAAAAGCACAGCGAGGGCATCTACTACAACGCCGACGAGTTCGAGAGCGACGTGCGGCTGATGTTCCGCAACTGCTACACGTTCAACCCAGAGGGTACGCCCGTGAACCAGCTCGGGCACAAGCTCGAGGAGCACTTCGACCAGCGGTGGCTCGAGAAGCCCGTGCCGGGCGTGCACAACGAGGACTCGGACTTTAGCGACCTCGACGAGGAGTACGCCGAGAGCGGCATGGTCAACCCGGCGATCACGGTGCTCGAGGACCAGCTGCGCATGATCCGGCGCCAGCTGAAGAAGCTGAAGAAGGACGCGCTCGCCGAGTTCTACCGCCGCGGCCACCGCAAGGGCGGCAGCGCGCTCGCGCGCCGGCGCCAGTCGCAGACGGCGCACGGCGGCTCGCCGGCGGCGGGCGGCGGCGGCAACCAGAAGGCGGCGCCGACGGAGATGACGTACGAGATGAAGCGCGAGCTGCGCGACAAAATCGACAAGCTCCCGGAAAAAAAGATCGCGACCGTGCTCGCGATCATCCAGGAGAGCATGCCGGACCTCGGCAACAACGGCCAGGAGGAGATCGAGCTCGAGGTCGACGCGCTCGACACGAAGACTTTGCTGCGTCTCTACAACTACGCCGTGCTCAACCGCCGCGAGCCGTCGAAACAGAACGGCGACGCGCACGCCGGCGGCGCGGCCGCGCAGGACGACACCGTGCGCCGGCGGTCGAAAGCGCTGAGCGAGGAGGAGCACGAAAAGAAGATCGCCGAGATCGAGAGCAAGCTCAAGGAGTTCGACAGCGCGGCGAACCCACAGCCGCTGCCAGAGCCCGCCGCAGGATCGGCGGACGCGGCAAGCGACAGCAGCGAGGAGGACGAGCAGCTCTTCGACAGCTCGAGCTCCGAGGAGGAGTAGGGAGGAGTAGGGAAGCGAGAAGAAAAACGGGGGCGGAACGCCCCCTTTGTAGTTTGGTTTTGTATTATTATCTTAGCACATGTCTCATTTCGTGGTAGCCGGCCGGTCCTGCCTGATCCGCGTCGGGGATTCCGGCTCCTCAATTGGCGGGCCCATCCCGTAAAGCGTCGGCATTGTGCCATCTGGCGTCGGCGGCGCATGCTTAATTGGGCGCGTGGACTGGCCCGGCGGCGTCCGCGGCCGCTCGCCAATTCGCCGCTCACCCATTCGCTTGCTTAAGATGAATCGAAGGGGCAAGGTCAGCGGCGTAGATCCTAGGCGGGAGGTGGATGTGACTCAATTTGATGAGTGGCTAGAAGGTTTGGACGGCACACGGCTGTTCTGTACACACTTGCTAGTTAGAGACGAGAGCAGCAGTACAGCGACATTTCGAATACGTCACTTCGCACATACGCGCTTACTAATACTTAGGGCCTACCTCCCTTTACACGTGACCCTAAAGAAGTGCCACTCTCGAATGGATTTCAATAATCCACGCACGAAGAGTTTCAGCAAATAAACCAGACAATGAGTGATAAGGTTGAGAAGCAGGAAGAGCAGCTCACTAAGGTGCGGATCACGCTCAGCTCGCCTTCCGTCAAGCGCATCGAGCGCGTCGCTGAGGATATCAAGACCCGCTCGCTTAAGCAGAACCTCGAGCCGCGCGGACCCGTCCGGCTGCCCACGAAGGTGCTCAAAGTCACCACGCGTAAGTCGCCCAACGGTGAGGGTTCTAAGACCTACGACACCTACGAGATGCGCATCCACAAGCGCATTATCCTCGTGGACTCTCCTGCCCCGCTCGTCATGCGTATTGCCGGCACTGCCGTTGACCCGAAGGTGCACATCACGATGACGATTGCTCAGCCCGACGACGAGTAATTGGCTGACCCCGGCATGTAACTTAATTTAAAAATTACGGAATTCTTATTTATCGAAGAGCGAATAACATATCGGGTTTCGAGATCTCGCAGAACCCGATGGGAAGAGGTAAGCGAGTGTGCGCATGATAGAGCTGCAGTAAATAGAATTCGAAAACGAATAGGCTCGCCTTTAGTCTCTCTGATACACGATCGGGAGGTCATGTGACCGCGGGAGGATTGCGTCCCGACCTGGCGCGTGTGCACGCGCATGACGGCGATGCGAGCAACGGCTCTCCTCCCGTGCCATATCAGCTTCTTTCTGGACGATCGTGGTGCATTTCCGAGCTCGGTTCGGTGCGACTTGGGTGGGCGATAGACTCTGCATAACCCGTGCCTCGTGATAATTATTAAACAGAAAAGGAGAAAGGGCGCGACCAGTTGGCCGCACCCTCTTATTATTTGCGAAAGCACGAAATTGCGTCGCTGCATTCCGAGCCACTTCCGAAAAATTCCCGGACCCCGTAAATAGCCCGGCCACATTCGAGGTCAAACACAGCACTGACTAGGTGGGAAGTGGATCAAGATGCTGCCGGCCGTGAGCACGTTGCTGCCGCCTCGAGGCGGGGCTAAAGAGCATCCGCCCATTAGGCTGACTCTCAACACAGAGACGCTCAATCTGCTTCGTGAACAAGCGCAGGCTTATTCTGACGGCGAAAACCCGACGCGGCCCGTTCTGGCCGTGAGTCTGGCCGACGGCGAGGCGTCGATCCGGCTGAACGGCCTCGAGTTCCACGGCACGCGGTGCAAGGAAACCGACCACGTCGAGGTCTTCTGTCCGAGCACCAGCTCCGGCTTCGAGAGCAGGGGCCGTGTAGCCACGAAGGTCACCGTGAAGCAGGCCGTGAAGCCAAAACCGGTGCGCGAGCTCGACCTCGCGCACCCGACTGTGCAAAAAATAATCGAGCTGCTCGCCACTCGCGCGCAGAGTGCAGCCGCTTTGGCCAAAAAGACGAACGAGCCTCCTAATATCGTCGCGGCCGCACTCGAAAGAGTCGCGAATCGCAACGCGAGCAACGCCTACGAGCTGAAGCCCGAGTTCTGCGGCGCGGCCGCCGCGCCGTCGCCTCCGCTCTCAGACGAGTCCCTGCAGCAAGACGAGCTCCTCCATATCAAAAAGCGGAAACCACGCAGCGCGTCGGTGGAGCCCGAGAAGCGCCTCAAGCGCGAGCAGGACGAAGACATGTACGAGCTCGCGCGCAAGTTCCGCGACCAGTACAACGAGTACCGCGAGCTCTACGCGCTGCTGCAGCACCGGAAATCGCGGCCGCCCCAGCAGCTGCGCCGGTTGATGGCGCTGCATAATCAGCTCGCCTCGTGGAAGGAGAAGCTGTGGTCGCGTTCGAGGCAAGTGAAGTAATGAGCATTAGCATATATTAGTACAACGAATTCAGTACGTCGAATCATCTATTTTTTTTTTTACAGGCGGTGCCCCGGGACGAAAATGAACAAAACGCTGAAAGCGGCCGTCAGCAGAACGGTGGCCACTAAAGTGAACGCGCTGCGTTTGACGAGCATTTTCTTGACGAAGCTCTCCTGGACCTTGGCCAAACCGCCCCCGTCCTGCTCGCCCAAACTCGTTAGCGCGAGCACGGGGTCGATATGGTAGAGCGACGTGATCGTGGAGTACCAGCCCACGGCGAAGGGTAAGATGACCCAGCACCGGTGCGAGCGCGGGCGCCAGTCCAGCAGAACAAATACAAACGATAGCCAGAACGCGCCGAATAGGGCAATGAGCCCGATTATGAGTCGCACCGACGTGCTCACCGGCTGGATGTTCGACAGCGCGCGGTACATGTAGAACGCGGGCAGCGCCTCGCGCTCTAACGCGTCGAACACGTAGGTAGTCGCCGGCTCGAACAGCCGCGGGTTCTCGAGCCCGCCGGGGAAGGTGCTCGCTTGCCGGATCTCCTCGGCCATGGACCAGCCCGAGCCGTCGGAGGGGAGCTCGATCGACTTCAGGGATTTCGGCACAAGGTATGTATAGATGATGCGCTGGGTCGAGTCGCGCACAGCGCGACGCGTGAGCGCAACCGCGCTCTGGTCGCTCGAGTTGCTGCTGTCCGAAATATTATTAGGGTTGTGGCGGCGGCGGGGGCTATCAGTGCCTGCATACGATGCGGCTAGGGCCACCCGCGGCGGAGACGTCTGCGGCGGGCGCCGTGGCTCGAAGCCGGCGTTTGCCACATCCTCGGGGTCGCGGAACTGCTGCTCCTGTGGATTGTCTGTGTACGGCGACATCTCGAAGAGATCGCTCGGCCGCCGGCCGTGCTGGCGGAACTGGCCGGGGCTGCCCGCGCCCCCGGCTAAATGCGGGTTCCGCGTCGGCGACGTCGCGGTTGCGTCCGGGTACTCGGGCATCTGCATTGTGTCCAAAATCTCGGACAGCCGCGAGACTGTGTCGCGCTTGTTCTGCGCGCGCTCGGCGCTCAGCGTGCTCATGCGTTTGCGGGTCAGCGGCGCCTGTGCGGGGAATGCATCGGCCAATTCGCCCGAAGCCAAGTACGGCAGGTTCTCCGTAGACGAGTCGACCGCATCGTCGCGCAGTATATTGAACAGAACCGAGGATCTGGGCGACACATCGGCGGGGTTTAGATTTGATAATGCAGTGGGATCATCGTCCCGTGTGACGGCTCTTGGGAGTGCGCTTTGGTCGCTTGTTTGCTCGCGTTTCGCGCGGAGCAGGGCCTTTGCGAGCTCCTTGCAGAGCGCGATGTGGGCGGCGCAATCGAGCCAGAACTCGAGGTACTCGACCCCGCCGTAGTGCTCCTTCAGAAATACGTAGAAGGACCAGAGATCCAGCGGCGGCTGCGAAAACCTGTTCAGGATTTCGAACAGCGTTGGCATGCGGTCTTTCTCCATCTTGAAAAATGGCCGGGTGTTCTCCGCTCTTAAGCCGGGGCGAGGGAGCTTCGAGCTAAAATAACCTTTGTTTACGCTTGGTTGTTTACCCGCGGATCAGGAAGGATTTGTTTAACACTTCACTGAGAAAAATTTACCGCCGTGTCACAGTGAAATTAGCTTCTTTTGAGGGCCGCCGGCGTGCTTTTGTAAACTCAATCTCGCGTCTTTGGATGGCTGGCCAGGGTGGAACAGACGAGTTGGATTCCGTACCTCAAGCCCAGCCACGCAAACGGCATAGGAAAAAATTAATGATGTCAACAGTGAGATATCTATGGATACATGCTAATTAAAATGGAAACAAATAAATTAATTGACAATCACGTTTTAACGCCGAGCGCAATTGGCTGATTTTTGCAGTGCGCGTGTGGGCGCGCCGATTCCGAAAACTCACCGCACGTGTATCCTCGTGGAAGCCGTTTATGAACATGGCAAGGCCAATTACAGTTACGTCGCCTTGTCTTGTTTGCGCGGTTTGTCGTTGCGCGTTTTAGCGAAGTACGGCACGGGCCCGAAAACTGCCTGTTTTCTGCTCCCGAACTTCGCCATGACGTCTGCAGTCTCGTTCCCCGGCTCTCCGACGTGGGCCTTCACATAAGTGAGGATGACACACACTCCGAGTCGGCGCAGTTCCCAAAGAAGTCCTGCCGCGACGCGGAGAATCTCGCGGTGCTTGGTCGAGGCAACCGGCTTCGTTTTCCAAGCAACAAGGCTTTTCGGATTCTTCCACCTTCGGAGCCAGCGCGCAATATCCTCAAGTGCCCATTTGCAGTCGGAGTAGACGCAGTACATGTCATCCGCATTGCCGACCGTTAAAACCGCGGTCCGAATCTCGAGTAGCGCGAGGAAAATCGCATACTCCTCGGCCTTCGAACTCGAAAAGGTGCCAAGCGACGGCACGGGGCCCATGGCGTCGAGCTCCGGCACCTTGGGCCAGTGCACTGCGTACCCACAGAGGTTCTCGCGGATGTAGAAGCTGCCGTCAGTGTACACGCTGATGAACTGGTCGGGGTCCTGCTTCTGCATGGCATTGAGTTGACCCACATGGTACTTCGGGAAGGATGTCGGCCGGTCAATGTCGGCAAGAAAACTGACCTTGTCGTCACCAATGCGCAGGCCCACATCGTAGCCTAAGTCCGCGGGCGGTTCTTTGACCGTGGCATTGAATGCCGGAATGGGAGCGCCGCATAAACGCAGCAAATTGATGGCGAGAATGAGCCGTCCGCGCCGCGTTTTCTCTTTGCCGTTGTATTTACGCATGCCCTTGTACTTACGCGTGCACTCCTGAACGCGCGTAGTAATGGTGGATTTTTTCCGCACGCTGAATTTCTTCTGCCGTGCTTCTCGTAGACCCATTATACTCGTTTAAAAATTGATTTTTATTAACGTCAACAACTTGTCTCGCGCGAAATATCACTCTCCAAAGGTAGGGTTCAGGCTTTCTATGCGCCATCTGTCGCGGATCGCGTGGTCGCGAAATGGGCTTGTTGCTTATATCGATGACAGCCAGCGCGTCCGTGTGACATGGCTCAGATGCGTGGACGGCGAGCACTGGGACTGGGTGCCGTCGGTGGCCGTGCCGTACCCGGCGGATAGCTCGCCGGCGATGCTGTGCTGGGCGAACACGAATTCGGATCTGGCTATTGCAGACGAGTTAGGCCGCATTCAGATCGTCAGCTTGACGACAGACGCGCCTCCTAAAACCCACATTGTGGCCAGTGCCGTGCGGGACGACCGAAAAACGGCTATAGAGCTGGATCGCATCGTGGCCATGCACTGGCTGCCCCCCGAGAAAAGCCTGATTGTTCCGGAAGTGGACGCCACTGGCAAGCCGTGGCAGTCGGTGTCTCCTCGGGGGCCTTTTCACCCTCTGAAGGGCGCAGGTGCGCTGCTCGCCATCAACGGGAATGGCATGCTTCGCATGCTTTTGCAGAGCCCGCCCATGCGCTACGTCGAGTTCGACGCACTTGTTCCAAATGCACACTGTGTATCTCACGCGTCGTTTCTCCCGCTTGGTGGGGACACGCTTTTGGCCGTGCTTGTGAACGAGGACGACAGCACGTTGATGGCGTACGAAGTCACGATCAAATTGGAGCCGCTCGCTAACTGGAGCACCAAACCGGACTTTGCGACGCTCAAAATCCATCCGGTAGCCTCCGTGAAAGTGCCCCAAGGCCCGGTTGATTTGGGGCTTTTCCGGAACGTCTACGACGATAAAATCGAAGCGTGGCTCGTCTACAAGCAGGAGGTGCTTACCTTCGAGATCGTCAGCAGCGAGGAGGCCCTGCATGTGGCATTTTTTGAACTGTTCAGCACCTCGGACCCAGTATCGCCCGAGCCTTTGAAAGTATGGCAGATCAATAGCCAAGAAACACAAAAGTTCGAGTCGCCGATAGTAGAGCTCGTTGTGCAGCGGTTTAGAGTAATGCTTGTGCACGCAAATGGTCTCATTACCTCGAAAAATTTGCTCGGCAATGACGCGCTCGAGCTGAACGTCGCGGGTCTTTCCTTCGACGCTGAGGACCTGAAAGCAGCCGAAGTCATCTGTCTGTCGCCGACTGCGTGTTGTGCAGCTATCTTGAAGGCAGACGGTGGGCCTAAACTGATTAGCGTGCGCCTTCACGCACCCGTAGACAATGCTGCGGCCAAGGGGCTGGCCCTTTCGCTGGCTACATACTACGCGTGTGTCACGTTCAATTCAGATCAAAGCGACGACCTTTTGAACGTCGGCCGGTCCGTCTACGCGCAGCTCGACAACGAGCAAGCGGAAGTGTTCATTGACACGGCGTCTCGCGAGAGCCAACGGCTTCTGAGCATCAGCTTGGGGCCGCTCGATGATCCACATAAAGTCGAGCGACTGCTCGTCATTCCGTCTCCCTTGCAGCGCTGGCTCGCCTTCCTCATTTCGCTCGGCACGAGCGAGGGATATAAACGCACACCGGCGTGCCATATGGCGTGGAGCTTGCTCCATTTGCAGCTGATTGCCCTTGGAATTACCTGGACAATGAAGCGGCTCTCGCAGAAGGCGAAACTGGAAATTACTGAGGCCTCGCGCGCTGAAATACACGCCGTCAAGTATCACATTGATGCCGTTATGGGTCCGCTTAAGTGGGCGACCGACTTGATTGTGCGCATTTCCCAGGAGATGTACGACGCGTCGCTCACTGAGTCGCCCGCGGATTTGCTCGCAGGAAGGCCGAACGTGTTTGCCGTGCTGTTGACGGCCAGCGTCCCGCGGTATCTGCTGCGCTTCTTTTTGAAAGGCGTGAGGTCGCTGACGAGCGCGGCGAAAAACTTGGCCGAACAAGAGGTGCGCATCAATGCGCTGATCTCGCGCCAGGCACAGGAAACGCAGGACGCGTCATTGGCCAGGGAACTCCGCGCTAAGCTGGCGCTGCTGTCTAACTACAGTGCGTCGCAAACGCTGAAGAAAATCGTTTACCAACTGCAGTCGATGCCCGTGAAGCTAGACTCGTTTGAGAAAGTAGTTACGGAACTCGACGCCTTCATGAAGCAGCACACACAGCAGATGGACAGCAGCAAACGAGCGGCGCTCGATTCAGAGTTGGTGAGGCATGCACGACTCCCGCCATCTTTTAAGACGGCGGTCGTGCCGCGGTTGATGACGCTCATCCAGAAAAACATCTTCTCGGCTGCAGACGTGCCGGTAATGTACTTCTATGATACGACGTGGCTGGCCCTCGACGAAGTATCCTACCCGTACATGGTGGACGGGCTCCGTAAGCGAGTCATCCTGCCGACGGAGGAAACACAGAAGTGTGCACGGTGCGGCCTTGTGTCTGTGCGGCCCATCGACCTGCCGAAGGGCATGGTCCAATGGTTGCAGATATTCAACAGGCAGTGCATCTGTGGTGGCTCCTGGATCCACCAGATAGAAATCAAAAATAGACCGGGCGAATGATCGCAAATAGAATAGGTTCCAAAAATTAAATGCTAGTTAGCGCTAAAACTAGAAAAATTAGAAGAGGAGACTTAGGACTGGATGCTGCTGACTTGCTCCTTGATAAACAGATTTAAAAGCTGATGCTCTTTCTCCCTGGCCACTAGCGGAACGTGTCGGTAGAGCTTCGCGTAGCCGAATCCGAGGAAAGTCACCGAAGGGGTCCCGTTCTCAGGAATGAAGAGGAAGAACGAGCGCTCGTCGAACCAATTGATCATAATTCCAAGCTCGTGCGCATCACTCAGAATTTCGTGCATAGACTTGACATGCGTCTCATTCATGAAGTGAGAAGGCGTGAGCTCGTGACCCAAAGACACAAGCGATAAAAAATCGAAGCTTAAAAAGCTTCCCGAGAGCACAAGCTGTGGAACATTTTTCATGTGCTTCGAGTTCGCATACTGTAGCATGGAGGCTGTCTTATACAGATTGTGGCTGCTGTTGTGCAGCACAATGACGTTGCTTGTATCGCGTGCACTTTGCGTGCCAATGAACAGTGAGCCATGTGTGACGAGTTTCGAGCTTGCCGCAATGTCGAGCGTAATGCTCACATTTGTGCGGTACAACTGGCGAGCCACCCACCATTTCAGCTTCCCTCTGGAGCCTTCGTCATAGCTTGATAAAGGTGTGATATCCGGTGTTGCCACAACCTGCGGCCTCACAATGAAAGTCGCGCTGTCCTGGAGTTTGTGGTTTCCATGCACTGTTTCAACAATTATAGCCGCCATGAGTTTGCCTAAGTCGCGGGTCTTGACAGGCGTCGACACACAGATTTCGTATCCACTACCAGACTGTGTGGGCATCAGGTGCACAAACAAGGTGCTGGTTCGGCATGACAGAAACCCGGTGTTCAAGTTGTTCAGCGCCATGTTGTTGGCCAATCCATACACCAATTTATGAACACCACTACCGGACTTCTGCATGGCTGAGTCCATGCCGTCGACGGTAAGCCGCAGATGCTTCTGCAGCATGGTCACAATGTCCTGGAACAAGTCTTGCTCCGTTGTGTTCCCGATCAACAAGGGCGTGTCTGAAGCATCACTGATAATGATCTCAGCATGATTCAGGTACGGCGACTGCGTGTCCAAATGCACTTGGATATTGTTGTGCTGAAGCTGGGGCACAATGTAGTCTTGCAGAAGCGGGAGGCCCCACAGCAGGGCCGATTTCGGCTCGGAAAGAGCCAGAGTTGTGAGGTTGCGGCCGACGATCATGGGAAGCTTTGTCCATAGTCGATACGAGACGAAGAAGTCGCCTTTTGTCGGAGTTGTGGACTTCTCAAAGAACCTGCTGATATCGAAAGACCTGATCGTTGGAGCGACTTGCGTCGACTTGAGATCAGTGAGTATCGGCTGCATCTGAAGAGCAAATTCCTGAGAAGCAGGCTTTATATAAAAGATCAAATCATAAAAGCGAATCATGGGAGCTAAAACTTGAAAGAGTAAATTAAGCCTCAACAAACGGATTCGCGCATTTGCGGGGAAACGTAGCTCCGGTTTTGGAATTTATCATCGTTTGCCAATCTAGAGGAACAAGCTGGTCGCCCGTGTGGTTATCTGTGGCAAACACTACGCCCAAATCGTTGCGAACTGTAGTAAGGTAATAGTGCTGCTCGTCTCCTAAGGACAGAACAGAAGCACGCACAAGATCCCCGGGGCAGAACTGCTGGCTGACCTTAATTTTATCCCGTTCAGAAGCACGGATATCCTGGATCCGGATGACGGCACCGTAGCCCTCGTCTAACTCGGCAGACTTGTCGCCCAACGAGGACGGCGGATGCACGGATCCTACAGCAGATGCAAGAGAGCCGACGCCGTTATCGGAAGTCGTCACGCCCTTGTTTTCGACGGCTATTATGTCCAAAGTGACCTGGAGATTGCTGACTCGTAGAACCTTTGCGTAGACGATGTCGCCGACTTGCGGCAACTGTGAGGTGCTTCTTTTTGAGTTTCCCGAGTTTTTTGCCGGGATCTGTGCGTACGGGTTCCGGAATTCGTTGACAATGTCGATGGTCCACTTGCCAGCAGGTTGACCAGTCAAAACAAGCTTTCCGAGAATCGTTGCAACAAGGCCATGTTCCTGAGCCTCGACACCGCTGCCTGCGACATATTTTTTGTACTCAGTGGCGCCACGCTCACAAATAAGCTGGCCTGGTACGACATAGCCCGGCAGAACCATAGTAGGTAGGGTACTTTTGGCACGAACGAAGAAAGTTTCCCAGTATGAAGAGCGAGCACACAACAGCTCCAGCCGTGATTTGAACGGTACATTCGAGTTGATTCGGCATCTCTGTGGCCTCCCCTCGTCATTATTTTTTGTAGCTCTATATTGGTTATGCATTATACGTAGAAGAACTGCGTGTTGTCGACGGAGCTCGGGTGCACGGGCATAAGCTTCTTCCAGTGGTTCAACTCCTCTCGAAGTTTCTGTGCCATCCCGGGCTCGGCAAGCCGGTCGCAAGTCGTTAGATCAGGCACGCGGTCATAGAACAGCGCAGAATACGTCTTGTACACAAGAATTTGGTTGGCAAAATGCACCTTCCCCGTCCGTTTCCTTCCACCGCCTTTCTTCATTGCCGACACAAGAGCCGGCAGTGGGTGTGGCTTAGGCTCCTCGGCCTCGACTTCCTCGGCGTCCGGCACAACTTCGTCCTCAGTACGTTTACTCGTGCTGGGCTGCCGCTTGAAACTGCCCGTGCGCTGTACCGAGTCCACGATAGTTTCGACATTCTCTGGTTTCAGAGCCCCAGGGAAGATATCCCCAGCGCTCAAATTCAAGGCCGCGAGATGTTCGCTGTCTTCGTCAGTACGCTTTCGCGGGTCGTCCACTGGCGACGGCACATCACTGATGGCACTTTTCAGCGCCGGAGACGGCGGCCGCGGTGGAATTATTATACTGTTGGTGTCATCATACTCGAACTCGGTCACGGAGTTAACGAGATGGATAGAAGGACTCGAATCTATCGACTCCATACTCGAACGTTCACGCGGCCTTGGGAGAACCAGAGGATCCAGCCGCGCCGGAGACCGCGCTGGTGAGGGTGCCGTTGGCAGATCTGGCTGGCTAGGCGGCGTAGAGGGCCCTTGACCGGATGCCGATGGCAGCGGCGCTTTTGGCGACGGCGCTCTCGAAGGCACGGGGACTCTCGAGGGGGTCGAAACTCTTGAAGGCACCGGGACTCTCGAGGGGGTCCAGACTCTCGAGGGCGTTGAAACTCTTGAAGGTGTCGAACCTCTCAAAGGTGTCGGGTCTCCAGAAGGTGTCGGAACTCTCAAAGGTGGCGGAACTCCTGAGGGCGCCGGAGCACTCGAAGCCGGAGCACTCGAAGGAGTCGGAACTCTCGAAGGAGTCGCTCGCTGAGGAGACGGTGCCCGTGGGGCAGCTTTTACCGGCGATGGCATCTTAGGAACCACCCTCGGCGAGGCGTCACCCGTGAATCGCGCAGCGAATGACTTGAAGGAACTGACGGACTGTGTTGAGCGATTAGACTTTGTAGAAAGTATTGACTGCGCGTCATCGTTGTCGTCGGCCACAGATTTCGTGCTGAAAAGGCCTCTCAACTTGTCACTGAAGGAGCGCGACTTCCTTTTGGGTTCGACGAGGTGCGAGTCACTTGCTGAAGGCGCTCTTACGTGCGCGGGTTTCATATTGGGAGCCACACTCAGCGACTCCAGAGAGGGGTCCTGTGCCGTCTTCTGCGACGTTCTTTGTTGGACCCTGTTCACTGCTTGGGCTGCCTGCGGATTGGCCACAACCGGCTCGCTACGCGATCTACGGTGCTGCGGATAGCTCGGGCTTCGCGCATCAATGGGATACCCATTGACTCCAGTTGACCTCAGCACGGGTTGTGCAAACCTGCTTAAATCGCTAGAGCTTCGAGACGGCTCAACGACTGACCGGCGCCTCAGGTCGGAAGGCAGCACAAGCTTAGCCGGCTGGAGCGCAGCTGGTGGAGAAGCAAACGAGGTCGCGGTGGAAACGAGGGAAGGCGTCGAAACAGAAGACGGGAGTGTAGGAGTAGACGCATTTGGTGGCAATTTTGCCGCATCAGCTCTCTTATTAGCTTCGTCTGTGGGCCTAACCATTCGAATCGCACCTTTCACCCGCTTGTCATCTTCTACAGAGTTTACGGAGCCTGCCGAACTCATAGACGTCTGTGTGATTGTGGAATCGGTATCGACGCTGGCCGTGCTCGCGCTTAAGCTGGACCGGACATGCCTTTGTCTGAAGATCGGTCCCTGATAGCCGTTCTGGTGGCTCATGTAGCGCACTTGTGGCACGGCTTCTGGTGGATTGAGCGCCGGGCTTGAGCCTGCACTCATCGCACGGATGTGTTTGCCTCGGTACCGCGGCAAAATTGGCGCCTCCGACGGTGAGGCCGCGGGTTCTGACTCTGCGCGGGCTTTAGGAGGCGGCGTGCACGTACTTTGTCTCACACTTTGCGCCGCATATGCCGTTTGATAGGGGGCTGCACTCAGGTCAATGCAACTGTGCGGACGCACAGGGGTAGTACTGTAAGGTCGTTCATAGTTGTAATATGACACGTACGGCTGCTGTTGTCTTGAGTATTGGTACGGCGAGTACGGCGAGGACATGAACTTCTGCCTAAGGCTTGCTTGCGAGGAATGTGTCTCAGATCACGTCCTTTTTTCGGTCCTTGTCTTCACGAGGACAAATCCAATTTTGCGCCGCAACGTCTAAGCTGAATAGCTTGGACTAGCAGTTTAGATTTTTTTTGGTTCGAGACCTTCTTTCCTGTTCTTTTGGTCTTTTTTTATCCAGACCTACTTGACCAGAAGTTCTAAGTAAATCTTTAAAATGCCCGCCTGAACAAAGCTGGCACGCACCCCTATCTTGTACCTAAACCGCACGGAAATCCAATCGGATGCTTAGCATGAACAAGCAACTACTTGATCAGTGTTAACCGTATTATTTATTCGGTAGACCTCTATGTATGAGTGATTAAACATTGGTTAATCACCTTTTCCCCTTTTTAGTCTCTGTTGTGGGGCCTTACCAGGTTTCGCCGCAATTATGTCATAACTAAAAATAGCTGTGGGGAGGAGCCCCTTACTCTTGGTCAAACGTTCTGATGCAGGACACACTTTGATAAAATGGGCTGCAACATCGAACTGAAAAAAACAAAAGGCAGTTTGAGTAATCCGTTTAAGTCTATCCTTGGCGCGGGATCAAAAGTGGCCAACATTACATCACAATGCTTGGCTGACTCCTAACCGCGGCGTGCGCAGTCGCGAAGCACTCATAACAAAACTCCTTCGAGATCTGCTGACGTCACGGACTAACTACATTGGCAGATCGTTTCATAAGTGTGCGGCGAGATAGGTAATTTTTGCAAAAGAGAAAATTGGCGATGACTTCCGAATTCCAATCTTTCAGCCTATACTGAGAACAAATAACTTTCACGATCTTTCACAAGCTTTAAATTCAACTTTTGGAGGCGTATTTAGGTGGTTTTCTCGGCAGCGTACGTACAAACGCCACTTCCGGATGCTCGAGCATGGTCGCTGTATATCATGTGATTTGTAGATAAAATTTCATCGTAGAGTGTTTAAGAAACTGAGGCCACATGCTGAGGAGCAAAGGAGCCCGCTTTTTGCAGTGGCGGAATGTTTATATCTCTGCAAAAACAACAAAGCATTCTAGTCGAGCCCCACAGTATCCCAGTAGTCGACAGGAGGCCGTAGAATTGGATAGACAGTTGCTAGAGCTCAGAAGACAGCAGACGGAATTGAGGCAGAGGATCAACGAGGCTAAAGACCGCGAATTGCAATCTCGCATTGCGAAAGCAGAAGGCCTCAAAATCGAGGAAGAGGCTCGCACTGAAGAAATCCAGCTGCTTGATGAGTCTCTTCAAAGACCGCATGCAATTTCGAAGAGCAAAGAGGATATCACAAAACGGCTGCCGGCATCAATAAGAAGTCTTCTTCCTCAATCTTCTTCAAAGTCACTAGAACTGTTCCGAGCTGCACCAACGTGGCTGCAAATCGTGGAAAATTTGCCGACTCTGCCCAAGACATTAGCAGATGAGGATGTTGAGAAATTCGTGGGCGCAATTCCCATTCAGACAAGAGCGGCCCTGCTTCCAGCGCTCGAGAAATTGGTTCCGCACTCCATGCGGACGCAGCGCGTAACCGACAGTTTTATGGCCGCGTACGCGGAGCGGGGCAATCTTGAGATGGTTGAAACGCTGTTCAACTCCTGTGTTGAGCCGACTCAGTTCTCTTATGGCCATCTTGTTAAGGCATTGTTTCGCACCCGCAGCCCGCCGGAGTCGGTTCTTGCCGTGCTCAAACGCATGGGAAACAGCGGGTTGTCGCCCTCATTACCGGTGCTGAGCACGGCCATCCAGTCTTTCATCCAGCACAAGCGATTTGCGGAGGCCGAGTCCTTGTTCGACAATATGAAGTACTGGGCCGTCGATAGCCAGCCGGACCTTAAGCTGTACAACAAAATGATTCTGAGTGCGGCTATGCAGCATAACGTGAACCGTGCGCTGGACTTGTTCGAGGAAATGAGGACGCGCCGGCCCTTTCCACTGACGCCTAATGCGGAGACATACAATTATCTCATTTATGCGTGCAGCAGGATGCCAGAAACGCATCTCAAGGCCTGGGATTTCTTTTTGGAGGCACAGACGCAAGGATTCGAGCTTGACAGCCGCAGCTTCCAGGTACTCCTTTACCTCTGTGGTCAGACCGGTGAGCTTGTCGTCGCGCGAGCCTTGATTCGCAATCTTGCCGCGAGGTCGCTTGCTCTCGTTGACGACTTTGCCGTAAACTCCTTGATGACTGCTTACCGGTTGTCGAAGCCCGGACCGTCGCCGATCTCGGCCTCGGACACGGGTCGCAGCATCCGGGCCAGTATCATGAAGGACGACGGCGCGTTCCGCGGTGAAGAGCAGATCCCCTTTTTGCCGGTTTCTGAGTTGGACAGCAACCTGATCGTTCTTGAGAGCAGCGCAATGATGGAGTTTTTCGCAGAGCATAATCCTGCCGCGTTGACGGTGACGAACCCAGCATCAGTCTCAAAGTCGCCGATCATTTTCAATTTCTTGAGAATCGCTGTGGAAAAGAGCGACTTGGCCGAATTCAAGCGACGCTATAACCGGTTTACCCTCCCGGCACCTACGCGACTCATAGATGCCGGAGAAACCGCGCAGAGCCCCGCAGCCGTTCCACGAGAACATGACTTCTACGGGCTCGCAATGAAGGCCGCTATCAAGTTCCGAAGTCTGGAGTTTGCGCGTGAAGTTTGGACAGAACGTGGCGAGTGGCGGCACTCGCAGGAGTTCCGCTCGCTTCCGGCTGACGAACGCAATAATTGCGATTTCAAGTTTGCTCGCGACCTTGTTGAACTGCTGGCAGTTTGCGGCGAGGTCGAGCAGGCGGTTCTGCTAGCGCGGTCGGCCAAAAAGTTGGGCCGCTGGCGCAGACACCATTTGACTGCGCTCATCGACGTGTGCACTCAAATGGAAGACCACAAAAGTCTGCGTCAGATCCGGTCCCTTGTACATAAATCATAGTCTCATGAGTCCTTATTTATTTAAAAAATTTCGACCTCAGCCCGTCAAAAACCCGCGACAATATACCGGTTGAGATTCTGCCCAAAATCGAATTCGCCTTTGCGAACTTATCGCAGCGACTGAATGCAAAAGTGTTCGTCAAGCTGAGCACAAGTGCGAACACTATCACGAGCAGCCACATAATATTGAACTTCAGGAGTGCCAGCAATCCTAGCAAGACCCAGGCAGTCGGAACCGCGTAAATGAGCATCCAGAACATCTTAGAATCGATGGGATTGATGTACCTGTCCGGATTCGCTGTCTCAAAAACCCAAGTTGACGTGCCATCGGCCGCAGTCTCGTTCCACCACCGCAGCCCAACCAGCAGCCTTCCGCTGATGTTCTTGATGTTCCAAAAGTCGGCAGCCACGGCCAGTGACACGGAAATGAACACAAGCACGGGATTCGAGATGAACCAAGAGCCAAATATGTAGATTGCGAGGGGTGCTACGCGTAACACCAGGAAAAACAGAGTCGCTACGGGATGTGAAGACTCACGAAGCCGGCGTATGAGCGACCATTCAGAGCTCGGAGCCGCAGCAGGTGCTTGGGCCTCCGTGTCAACTTCGAGCGACATTTATAACCCTTAGAGGGAGGGATCCACAGGACGCGCGCGTTTGAGTAGGTGCACAAAGTAGCATTGTCAAGCACTATCAAATATCTGGCATGATTCCGTGGCTCATAGATCTGGCGTGATTTTGTGGTTAATAAATGTGGGAGTTATTTTGCTCCTAGGAAGCCATAAAACGTTTTCAATTCTGAAATTTCGAAACTTCTACCAAAGCAGACGTACTATACTCAGATCTCCTGAGGCTCATCGCGTGTGTGAAAAATTATGCTATAAGTTCGCTATAAATATGTACACTGGAGATAGTTATTCGTTCGTCGTCTGAGCTGCCTCCTCGAGACGCGCGCGCTCTTCCCTCCGCTTCCGACGTTCAAGACGTTCTAAACGCATTCTCTCGATTTCCTTCTTCAGCTCAACTCTGTCCTTCGGGATCTGGTTCAGCCGGTTCGGGTCGGGCCAGAAGTCCTCAACATTCAGTTTACCATGTGTGTTGTTGCCAATGTACAGCATTAGGAGAATAGGGGATGTGATGCAGACAGCAAATTTGAAGATCTCCAAGTTCGCGCCTTTCGGAATCAGTTTTTTCAACCACTGCGTCGACATCGTGTGTGTGTGAAGTTCAGGGTGCGACCCTATAGCAACACGCTGATTCGTGGTTCTAGATTTGCAATTTATGAGTCTGTCTACATGATTTGCAGAGTATTTTCTAAATAGTGCTAACGTAGCTTCCTCAAGGTTTGCCGTAGTACAAACAGCCATACTTTCGCGCTCATCTTACTAATCTCGCGTATATAATGGGGTATACGATCCTTTTTTCATTTTTCATGAACCCGAGTTGAATATGAAAAATCGTGCCTTGGAAGCGACAGTTGGTTGCAAGGCAATCAGTTCCGGGGAAATCGAAACGACTTTTTTCGCTAACCGCATTTAGTTGATGACCCCACAAATGTAGTTTGATAGTAGGAAAGCCGACATGATTAGTTTTATATAACTGGTGTGTTGATAGTACAGGTTCAGTGTATGCGATGGGAAAGAAAAGACGGCAGCGGCGAGATCACAGGTGCATTGCTGGATCGCTGACGCGCTTGCGCGTATAGTTGTCGGGCCTTCTCGTTGTGTAGTCTAAATCTCTTTTGAAGTTCGTCCGAATATGTGACCGATTCGACAGACTCTGAGCTGTGGTTGCTCATTCCGTGCTTATTGAGTTTGTGCTTCTTGAGTTCGTCCATGCCGCTATCGAGCTCAGGACGCACAATCGCGCGCGACACCAGACGGCCCGGTCGCCAAGTAGAAATGCTGTGCACAGTGCGCGGATTGTCGCTATTTGCCAGGGGCTGGTGGGCTGGCACTTCGCTAGTCGTAGCAACGATGTTAATGGCATGCTCCTGATAGAAACTCACCGGTCGCTTGTTGTCGAAATCTTCAAACACGAAATCCTCCTCCTGCACCAACGCCACAGGCCAGACGTCTTGCTCGGCAGAAGTGGCTGAGTCTTGTGATGGTGACGAGAACGTGTAGGTAGCTATACGGGAGCTCCCGGATTCCGACAAAGCCTTTTGTTTCCTGCGGAGTTCTAAGTTTTCGATGCAGGCCGACATGTTGTTCACACTGAACCGATGAGACACTGGTCTGGGGCTTTGAAGCTCGAAGGCGCTTTCAATGGTGGGAAGTGGAGCATAGCCTTGGTTTTCAGTGACTCGTTCGATGAGACTGAGATTGATCAGACTGGAGCGTCTCTTCGTCCGTACAGTGGGCGGCATTTCAGTGCTTTCTGCATCACTGGATGGAGAAGACGGAGGACGCACTATATTGTATTCCAGCATCATCGAGTCGAATTGTGGCTTTGGATCGCTGATCACGAGAGACGATGGCTCTACAGGCGTTTGCTCTTTATTTGGACGCAACAACCTTGTGATTGTAGAGACGGGTCGAGTGAAAGCCCTCCGTGAGCTCCGCTTTGATGTTCTGTTCATTGAAAACGCCTCTTAATGAGGAGAAATCTGTTGGCGCCACCGACAAAAATCTATTCGTGGTTGGGACAAGCCTCAGTGCATACTGATGATATGTAGTGGATTTTGGGATGTCATGTTTCAAAGTAAAACGTAATTGTAGGTATTCGAGTTAATCCTCTATGCTCGTGAAACGACTACAGTATGACATTCAACATAGTCAGTTGGGACCGAACAAGCTAATTCGAGTGGAAAACTAAATAATAGAACCTGCCTTGCGTGCCAGTATTCTTGCAGAGGTCTTTTGTCGAAGTTATACTCCGCCGCGTCTGGGCACGGGTCAATGCAGCCTTTGAAATTTCATCTGACACAAGCTCGCGAGAACCTTTTGACTATACTCAAACAGTGGGATTTAATCATCCTCGCACATTGTTTAATCCGTATGATGTCAGTGGGTGAACGGGTTTACTAAACTTCTGAGTAAAAGTGATTAAAGTTACTGCATACATGCAAATGCGAGCAACGGGCTCGAGCGACGAACGAGCAGACTGCTGCGAGTTACTCCTAGAATAATCCCTTCTAGTTAGATAATCGTCCTCAGGATTAGATAGCCAATGCCGTCAAGAGCAAGCGAACCAGAGACAGGTCACTGAAATTGGGCGACAGGATTTCGGCACGTTCTTCCTACGTACGTCGGTAATGTCTGATGTCATACCGGCCGTCTTGCTCACAGAATGACGGTCCGTAAAGAGCCGTACCAGGGTTGAGAATGCGGATTAAACGCACTGCGAGGTCAAAGGGTTCGACAGATAGCAAGTCGTAAATTCGATAACACCGAAATTTATGTATATTTATGAGTTTTTTCTCTTTCGTTTATTGAGAGAAGTCGTAGACGACACGGCCAGGGAGCTGGCCCTTGTCCATCTTCTGCATGAGCGACCAGGCGTCGTCAAGTTTCTCGAGCTCAACCTCGTTGTGGATCTTGCCGTCCCTGAAGAACTCGAGGCACTCCATCATGTCGTAGCGCGTGCCGACAATCGAACCGCGGATCGTCAAACCGTCGATCACAGTGTTGACAATGTTCAGCGGGAAGTCGCCGGGCGCAAGGCCAATAAGAACCATCGTACCGTGGCGGCGGAGCGCGCCAAGAGCCTGGCCGAAAGCGCTGCGGTTCACAGCTGTAACAAGAATTCCCTGGACGCCGCCGTTAGTCACCTCCTTCACGAGCTTGGAGATGTCCTGAGTCTTACCGTTGAAGGCATACGAGGCGCCGTACTTCTTTGCAGTCTCGAGCTTTTCGTCGTCAATATCAACGCCAATGACCTTCATGCCCATCGCAATCGCGTACTGCACAGCGAGCTGTCCAAGACCGCCCAAACCGGTGATCACCACCCACTCCTCAGCGCGCGCCTCCGTCATCTTAAGACCCTTGTAGGTCGTCACACCGGCACAAAGGATCGGCGCAATCCGCGCAAGATCAACACCCTCAGGGATACGAGCGACATACTTCGGGTCAGCAACAGCGTACTCGGCCATTGTACCGTCGCAGGTGAAGCCAGCGTTGTGCTGCCTCTCGCAGAGCGTCTCCCAGCCAGAGAAGCAGTACTCACAGTTACCGCAGGCATCGTGCAGCCATGGGATACCGACAATGTCGCCCTTCTTCACATGCTCGACGTCGGCGCCAACCTCAACGACCGTGCCAACACCCTCGTGGCCCGGAATACGCGGGAGATCGTTGCCAAGCTCACCTTTCCAGACGTGGTGATCAGTGCCGCACATACCAGTGTACAGCATCTTCACCAGCACCTGACTGTGGGTGATCTCTGGGATCGGCACCTGCTTGACCTCAATCGGCGCCTTAAATTCGGTGATAACCGCAGCTTTCATAGTACCCGCCATTGTTAATAATCGATTGCTCTTCAAGAGTTTTTTTCCGTATTCACTTGTCTTTGGAAGTTTTTCCGTGCGGGCTCTGCGCTTTATATCGCCATGTGGTTAGGAGGGGCTTGATGTGCTCGGTACGTATACGCTCAGTACCGTTACGACTATCACTGCATAACCCTTGACCTATCCGGTAGGCGTATCGTGGAATGAACGATTGCGCGTGCCTTAATCCAGCAAAGCTTCGATGTGCCCACTCGTAACCGTAGCTGGACCTAAAATCCATCTCGCTATCTGTCAGATGAGTCAGGAACCACTTTTTTCGACGCGAGACACCTGATCTTATCTTCTTAGGTTGGCTCTAAGAGATCGCTTAGATGACGTGAAAAACCCTACGCCATCTCGTTCACAACCGTTGTCGACATGTGTTACGGTCGTGCCTGTGGCCCGGTATTGATGCCCGTCATAGCTTACAAACTGTGCTTGCGTTCTCGTGGGTAGTGAAATTTTTGTTTCACCTGGTATCCGTTACGGCTTTTAGCTCCACCTTTGTGCTGTAGTTTATGCGCTAAATTTGTAACGCGTTATTTTGCATCAGAGGCGCGTATTAACTCTAAATAATATGTTATATCAGACAGCCAATAGATCGGCATTGCTCTAGATCAGTAGATCGGATTATTTTGCCCTTCCAAAGTGACGGCGCTGAGATTGCTTGCGTCTAGATTGCCTCGTGGTATCTCAAGGCACGGACCCTACGCACCTTCACCCAGAGGAGCAGGTGACCTTGTTCTCAAGGCGACATTTACCGTTGTCCAAAAACGTGGCTCGTGACGTTATTGATGGCGAAAAAGTGTGCTTGCGATATATTTAGTGCACCTTGCAATGTAATAAATTGTGTTTGCTAAGTCTGCAAGTTCGGCAGGTTGCCTGGATCCGCATGAAGAATGGCACGTGGGTGATCTCTCCACGATAGTGAAGGAGAACGCGTTCGTCAACTTTAAATTCTACACGGTCAGGTCCGTTGATTGCTCGTCAGTCGATAAATGGTTGATGACGGAGCGCTGATTGAGCATTAACGGTTCCATCAAGTTCATAATTTGCTGTGGCTATCTGTGGTAATTATATATGTTTTCAACGAGAACATTTCATTACGACTCTTTAAATATGCTCGACAGTTTCATCAAGTAGCCGGGGAGGTCCCGCCAGAAAACCCTGGCTAAGTATGGGACATAATCAAGAGGCACATAGACGGCTGAAATCCGTACTCTATTCTCACTCGAATTTCAGCTCATTCTTACTTAGACAGATTGAAGTATGATTCTGACAATTGTGCACTTAAGTTATCTGAACTCGACCAGGATAAAGTGCAAACTGCGGCAGGGCAAGAGGCCAGTCAAGGCCACAAAGCGATGGAAAATGACTATATATTGTTAAGGAGTTGTAATTCGCATGGCTGAGGTGTACATAGACGTCACATTATAAGATGGGCACAGCTCTATACCCCATTAGCATGAGATCCCATACATGGTGAAAGACCAGAAAGAAGCCATAGCGTTATAGCGCGATGTTGCGTCGCCTTCAAAATACTGTTCGTAGATACCAATGTATGCACGAATGTCTATTTACGTATGAGCAATATACCAATGCTGAAACACTGAAGTCTAAATACGCCTATGCCTACGCCATGATGTCTATAGAACACAATGCTGCATTGATTCTGTCCGCACGAATGAAAAGTCACTGCAGCCGGAGCCATAGATACGATACATAGCGAGAGATAGCCGCCTACACGGCGACAGCTAAGCGCTACACGGCGACAATATGTCAAGTCATGTGAGATAGCGAAATAGGTGAGCCGAGCTCAATGTCGAGCATGTGAAATCAGAGTGAACCATTGAGGACGGTCACTTAGAACCCGCTAGAGGCGGATTTGAAGAGAAGCCGAAGCAGGTGTTATACCTGAAACTCTCGCTCATTAGAGCCTAGAGGAAGGTGGTGAAAAGGCACAAACATAGGGTTGCATATGTATGCAAGACTGCGGAGAGACCACACACGTGAAATTTCGCCAGTTATTAGTCCAGTAGTATATAGGCGCCAAGTTGAGACGCGAGAAATCCGTCAGTGCACATCGAAATTTTCAGAAACAATGACTCCACCTACTGCTGTTGAGACTGTCACTCGCACAATTCGTGTTGAGGACGACTCCGAGGCCATCGCGTCTAAGCTGGCCTCGGACCTTATTGAGAAGTACGTGTTCTACAAAGACAACCAGGCTGCATTCGACATTCCTAACACTAGGAGTGATATCGATGGCCCGTCACCCTACGCGGACCGTCCCACCGAGGGCGAGTCGTACTTGAAGACCTGGGAGCCCGTGAAGAACACGGGCACTCTGGACAAGAAGTACAAGTACGTCGAGGTGACGCCGCTGCTTGGACGCGAGTACAAGAATGCGAAAGTGACGGACATTCTCAAGGACGACGATCTCCTCCAGGATCTTGCCGTTACAATTGCCGAGCGCGGCGTTGTGTTCTTCCGCAACCAGCGCGATCTCACCGTTGAACAGCAGAAGAAACTCGTGCTTGCCCTGGGTGAGAGAGCAGGCAACCCGAAAAACAGCAGGCTGCACATCCATCCGACGGCTTTGGCCGGCGGTCTTCTGAAAGACGACGGCAAGATCGACCCCGAAGTTACCTTGTTGAACTCCAAGCTGCGTAACGGCCTCTACAGCAAGCAGAAGGTCCCTGCGTCGGACTTGGTGTTCCACTCTGACGTTTCTTTTGAGCCCGTTCCGGCCGGTTTCTCGAGTTTGCGGATTATCGAGACGCCGAGCGGCGACGGCACCGAAGCCGAGCTGAACTCAAGCGGCGGCGGACCGATTGGCGGCGCTGGCGGTGACACGCTTTGGGCCAATGGCTATGCGCTGGCCGAGAAGATCTCGCCGAGCTTCCTCGCGTACCTTGAAACTTTGAAGGGCGAGTTCTACCAGCCGATTTTCAAGAATGCCACTGCCGACCACGAGATCCCGCTGTTTACCGGCCAGCGCGGTGCGCCGGAGAATGTCGGAAGCAAGCAGTTCGCCATTCACCCGATCATTCGTACGAACCCGACAACCGGTTGGAAGTCTGTGTACGGTGGCATCGGCACCCATTTCTACCGCGTCTTGGGCGTGACCCAAGAGGAGTCCGATCTTATCAAGAATTACTTGAACAACCTTCTCTACCACAGCCCGGAGATCCAGCTTCGTTTCAAGTGGAACTCGTACGACTTCGGTCTTTGGGACAACCGCAGCACATTCCATTCGGCCATCAGCGATCTGTTTGACGTCTCCGGTGATCTGAAGCTCCGCACGGGTCTGCGTACGCTCAGCACGGCCGAGCGTCCTTTCTTCGACCCGAAGTCGAAGACTCAGAGGCAAGCGCTGGCGGAGCGCAGAGAGCAACAGCAACAGCAGCAGCAGTAACAACAGTAGCAGTAGCAGTACCCGCACACGTACGAATATCATGACTTACATACACATACTTTTACAAACGCGAGAAGCGGCTTTCCTCGTGGCTATGGCGCTTTTTTTCGCGATGAGCGACTGTGCTCTCTGAGTCTTGCTCGATGAGCGCCCACGAGTTTTGAAACATAACAATAATGCCCCGGGGCGAGAAGGTGAAGTCGTAGATCGTGTCGCTCATCTCCATACTATCGCTTGAGTTTCCATCAGCATCCCAGCATTTGAGAACGCGGCCGCAGCTCGCGAACACGAATCCCTCGCGGTCTACTTTCAAGGAGGTCAAGTCCTCGACGGCGCCGTACGATATACGCCGACACGACTGCAGCTTGTAGTCCTTGCCAATATCGAACATGAAAATGGCCTTCTCCATGGAGCACGCCATGTAGCATTTCAACCCATCAGGACTGAAGGCGATGCGCACGGGTTTATGATTGCCGTCTCTCAGAGTCTCGAGGATTTGCGTCCCCGTCCTGCGGTAGATCTTAGAATATGTGCGCCGCTCCGGGTTGAGGAAGGTGAACCAAAATGAGCCATCTGGGTGCACGGCCACGCCCATGAACCTGTCGAACTGGTTGTCCGGCGAACTGCGCACCAGGATCTCGCATTTCCCCGTCGTGAAGTTCACCATCACGAGGCCAGTTTCCGAGCACGACAGAAGCCCCTCGTCGCAGAGAGCCGTGCTGACGACAGTCTTTGTCGGGTGCCATTCCGTCAGTATTGAGCTTAGTGCGTTGTTCTCGACGTCCAGCATCCCGAAAATCGCGTGCTCCAAGCCGCGATGCAGCACAGGCTTCGTGATAAACAGCACTTTTTTTTTGCGCGGGAAGTATGCGCACACAGACAGTTTCGTGTCCGGGAGCGTGCACAAGTGGTGCTCGCGCATGCCGCGCAGTGGGTGTTTCGGAATCATCCCGTATGTGGTCTATTTTATGGACGGTGTTTACCTGCAAAGGCTTAGGTCAAAGTGGAACATGACACTTTATAGAAAGCATTGCTGAAGGCAGGCACAATTGAGACCTCAAGGGAATTTCTAACCAATTGAGGGACCTTCTAAATATACTAGTTTTGCCATCACCATGGGTTAAAGTGAATTCAAAGCAAAGGCTCGCCGAAGCCCTCAAGAATTCGATGTATATACATTATCCAATAGAGCATCCAAGGACCAGAACTGCAAGACGCCCCAGTGTGCAGAATCCGAACGATCGCCATCTGCTGTTATCTGCTAATCAGTGTTGCACAGTATGCTAGTTTGAGCGAGGGTAACGAAGCAACCACATACTGTTACTCTTTCCCCACTATAAATATGATCTCTCGACCGTCGACGGTGCACGGCTCTGCGTTATCGATGCAGGACTGCGTAATTATAGGGGGCAGTTCCGATCCGGAGCTCGTCAATGAAATCTGCACCATGCTCGACGTCGAGCCCGCGCCGCTCGAGTCGCGGATTTTCGCGAATGCGGAGACCGGCGTGAATATCCAAGAGTCTGTGCGAGACAAGAACGTTTTTGTTATCCAGACAAGCCACGGAAACGTGAACGACTATCTAATGGAGCTGCTGATCCTCATGAGTGCCGTGAAAATCGCCTCGGCGAAGTCGGTAACGGCCGTGCTGCCCTTTTTCCCATACAGCCGCCAGGTCGACGCCCCGTCCGCCCTGCGCAAGGCCGTGAACTTCAAAAACCACTCGGAGCCGCGGCAGCCCACGCTTCCCAACGAGCTACTGCGCACATCCACCGTTTCGCTGCCCGGGGATGGCTTCGGCGCCGACGGCGCTGAATCGAGCCCCGGAATCGAGATTGAGAAGCACAGCAGCCCGCGCAAGGCGCAGACCTTTGGAGAGGAGACGTCGAGAGCTGGCGACCATAATAAGAAGCGGATGCACGCCATCTTCTCGGAGCGCTCGTACACGCCGTCAACAACGCTCACCGACGGCGAGATGCTCGCCAATGCGAGCCAGCGGAGCTGGGTCGCTCAGTCAGGCCCGCTCGTCGCGTCCCTGATGGCCACAGCCGGCGCAGACCATGTGATCACGATGGACCTCCACGACCCGCAGTACCAAGGATTTTTCGACGTCCCCTTCGACAACTTGCTCTTCCGGCCCCTGCTGATCGAGTATATCCAGGCAATTATCCCGGCTTACCATTCTGCAGTCATTGTGAGCCCCGATGCGGGCGGCGCGAAACGAGCAACCCAGGTCGCCGACCAGCTCCACACGCGGTTTGCTCTGATCCACCAGGACCGCCGCAACAGCGCCGAAATTTTGGTCGGCGACGTGAACGATCGCGTGGCCATTCTCATAGACGATTTGCTGGACACGGGCAAGACCATGATACGGGCGGCGCGCATTCTGAAGGACCACGGCGCGGTCAAGGTCTTTGCGATCTGCACGCACGGCATTTTCTCTGGGGACACCGTCTACAAGATCCGCGACTCTGCCATTGACAAGATGGTCACGACAAACTCGACACCACAGAAGAAGCACCAGGAGGTGCTAGGAGACCGGCTAGATGTTGTAGATGTCTCGCTGCTGTTTGCGGAGGCGATTCGCCGAGTCTACAATGGGGAGTCTATTTCGAGGCTATACAAGCAAGTCCCCTTGGCGATATAATTGTGGTGGGTACAGAGTGGGACGAAAACATAGACACTTAGATTTCTTACATCTGTTATTTTACTTCCGTTTTGAGTTACTTCTTCTGGCGTGAATTCGTTTGGCGCGAACTGGCGTGTGTTCCTGGCGCGAACTGGCGTGTGTTCCTTTAGCGTGAATTGGTTTGGCGCGCATTGGCGCGAATTGGGTTGGCGCAAATTGGTTCGGCGCAAACTGGCGTGAATTGGTTTGGCGCGAATTGGCGTGAATTGGGTTGGCGTGAATTAGCGCGAATTGGCGCGCATTGGTTTGTCGCAATTTTCGTGAATTGGGTTGGCGTGAATTAGCGCGAACTGGCGCGCATTGGTTTGCCGCAATTGGCGTGAATTGGTTCGGCGCGGATTGGCGCGAATCGCTATGGCCTAATCTGCCCCGAATCGAACCACTCGTCTGACGAAACATCGGCTTATTTAAACTATGCGGCGGCTATCCATGCTAAACTGCACCCAATACTAGATTATCTTGGTAAAACGCTCACCTCCATAGTCCCTTCGAGCCAATGTGTATGCAGAAGCTCGTTCGTCGTTATCCGTGCGTCGACATCGACCATGAGCACGCGATGAATGACGTCGCGCGTGTCTATTGGCAGTAGCCTCAGTAACCGCCACGGGCCCATGATCTTTTTCGAGTTCCTCTCGACGGGGTGCCTTCCGTCGACATTCGCCGGGTTCGCTACGAACTTCTTGTAGCCAACATCCGACTCCTGAGGCAGCTTCCAGGGGAAGCGCCGCAAGTAGCTGCAGCAGTAGATGATGCCGCAGGACCAGATGTCCGCGATCTGCGGCTGGTACGGTTTCTTCAAAAACACCTCTGGCGCGAGGTACGGATCGGAGCCGCAGATGCCGCGCGCGAGATGGATCTGGTTCGACATCGGGTACTTGAAGATGACGGAGGAGCCGAAGTCGATGAGCTTGACTACGCCGTCGTTGTCGACGACGCAGTTGTCGAGCTTCAGGTCGCGGTGCGCGACGCCCATCGAATGCAGATACGCAACACCGCTCACAATCTGCTTGAACGCCGAGTTCACCTGCATCGTCGTCATCTTGCAGCTCATCACGAGCTCGAAGTAGTCATGCGGGCCGTACTCCATAATCTCATAGAAGCGGTCGCCCTCTTTCAGGAGATCGATCGTCTCGATGATGTTTTTGTGGTGCAGCGCCGCTCCCAGCGCGTACTCCGCTGTCACATGCTTTGCGTACTTCTGCGGCGTCTCGTTCTGCCGCCGGGGCCTGAACTCTTTGACCGCGAACATCTTGTGATCCGAGGGCCGCGCCATCATGCGCACACTGCCGCCGGCACCGCTGCCCATGTCGCGGCCCATCTGGCCATACTTCGTGATCCCGCTCTCCAAAAAGGGCAGGCTCTGCGAATTCGCCGCCTGCGTGCCAAACACATGGAACGGGTCCCAGTCCCCTTCGTAGCCGGGGTCGTGCACAACGAGGTCCTCCTGTTGATGATGCTCTGGGTCGAGGTGCCGCGGGTCTATGTACTTCTCCTCGATGTTGTTGCGCAAATCCTGATTCGGGTCCCTCTTCACAACCGGCCTCTGCGCCGTCTTTTTGTGCTCGGGCGTATCCTGGTGGTGATGGTGGTGGTGCGGAGATACGACCGGCGTCAGGCTGTTTCGCGGCGTCGCGCGCGGCGTAGACTTCGGCGTCGATTTCGGCGACTTGCCGCGCTTGCCTAGGCCAAATAGCGAGAAGCCGTGCTTCTTCTCATGATGCGCCTCGCGCGCGTCCTGCGGCGGCGTTCTACCGTGGGCCTCCTTCAGCTTCGAATGAGAGACCCCGTCCTCGTGCTTCGTGCGGCCCTTACCGAAAAACCGCTTCAGCTCGAGGATCGAGTGTTTGTTTGTGCTGCTCGTGCTCCCCTGGCTGCTTATAGACGAAGAGCTTGGAGTCGCCTTGAGATGCGGCGTCGCGCGCGGAGAATTCGTCGCCGTCGAGTCCGGAGTGCCAGCATTGTGATGGGCGTCATGCTCGTGGCCGCCGTGTCCCGCAGTGCCTGCATCAGTCTTCTGCGCGGTCTCGGCCGACTTGCTGATCGGCGTGCTTGGAGTGACTGGGGCCGACGAGGAGGAGTCCCGATCGCCTGAATGTGTTGCCGGGGACGTGCCGGACTCTGGCGTTGGTGGCTGCTCATTCAATTTCAACTCGGAGATCTTTGGCGTTTTTTCACTCATGCGACCATTGATCCTATAGGAGGTTCCCTTTCGGCTGTGGGCACTGGACCGCGGGGGTACGGGGTAAGGGCAATACCCTGAACCCGACAGCTCATGTATCGTACGCTCACGAGCTGCGTCAAGCCGTTCGCGAGAACGCGCGGGTTTGTGCGGTGAGCTGGGGGCCGCACCAGCGCACCACAAACGAGGCGAGGATGTGCGGAGAAGGTAAGGTATTTTTGTTGGCAAGGAAAGACTGCCTTCAATTGAGCCGTGCCAAGGTTTTTTGGAGATCGAGCATTGACAGGACACGTTTTCGATAGACGCTGTTGCGATGTTAAGATCCGCAGCAGCGTTAATACATGCATGGCCGTGACGGAACTTTGTTCCTTGCGGTCTCTATTCCGCCGATGAATCATCTCTTATAACCTCACCTATTGAGGACACTTTTAAAACATATATAGATCTCCTAATGCAAACATCTTGAAATCGTGTTTCCTAGAGACAATCCCGCTCGTGATTCTCGGAGCTTATTCAAATACATACGAACTCAGGTACTGGCGGGGCCCTGGAGGTGGAATCTTGCAACGACCCCGCCCGGAACCGAGGTAGTAAGTCTCAGTTTCTCAGGTAGAGGGCCTAGGTGGTGCGGATCTGGCTGCACGAGCTCAATTGCCCTGAACTCCTGGCAAATACGCACGAGTGTGTAGCTCGCCTCGGTGAGCGCGAATTGCTGGCCTAGACAAATCCGCGGACCGCCGTTGAAGGGGATGTAATCCCACGCACCGTGCTGCCGCTTTTCAAGCCACCTCGAGGGCCGGAACTCATCGGCGTCGGGGCCCCACACCTTCGGATTACGATGCATGACGTGCGGCGCATACAAAACAGTCTGGTTCTTTAACACGAGCAGCGGCTCGTCGCTCTGTGGCCCTCCCCCGCGCGGAAGGACTGTGTCGCGAATGGCTGTGCGGAAGTTCAACGGAACGGCAGGGTGGAGTCTCAGGACCTCGGAAAGCACGCTCTGCAGATACTTGCAGCGCTTCAGTGCCTCAAACGTGACGGGCGCGTCTCTGCTTCCAAAGTGAGCCAAAACGGCCTCGCGCAGCTCGTCGTACACGGCTGTGTATCGCCCTAAATAGTATGTCGTGAACGACAGCAACGAAGCGGTCGTGTCGCGGCCGGCTAGCAGCACATTGAAGGCTTGGTCGCGGATGATGCTCGCGTCTCGCGTCTCGCGCGTCAATTCTCTAATGAAGACATACTTCTCGCAAACTTCGTTCTTCTCGAGCGGCGTCTCGAGCGCACGGTGGACGAAGTAGTCGATGAAGTTGTGGCACGTTCGACAGTCGCGCCAGAATTTCGGCGTCCAAATAAGGAACCAGCCTGCGCTCGCGACCACTCGGTACGCCAGCATCTCCAAAGCCGAAGTATACGCGGCAACAAACTCGGTTCCAGTGACCGTGCCGCGAAGCGCTTCAAACTTGCGCGTCGCGAGCTGGCCATCTAGTGCGTTAGTCGACTCGCCAAACAAGAACTCTGTGGCGCTGTCAATGGTGAGGCAGTGATAGAGCTCCTGCACGTCCAAAACCTCCTCTGATGATAGACGGCCAATGAGCTTGTTGATGTGCCGGCGCAGGTCGTCGAGATGCGAGACCTGCTCCTTTGCAAACTGCGGTTTCAGCAAGGCGCGAGAGTGCTTCCATTCCTGACCGCTGAGCGTGAATATCCCATCACCTAGCAGACTGTGCATAGCTCCGTGCCTGAATCCGAGCGTGTAGTCATTGAACGAAACCGCTAAGATCGTTTTCACGTTCTCCGCGTCTATGGTTCCCATCCAGATCTGGCCGGCTACCTGCGTGAGTCCTGAATCTGCGGCGAGATTTGTGAACAGCTGGACAAAATACTGGTTGATCGTGTTTGTCCGCAGCGCCACTAATACTCTGTGCAGCGGCTTAAGCCCAAGGGGCCATTCAAACCGAGCCTTAGGTAGACCGCATCCCAGACGCCTTGCCTTTGGTGCGTATACAAGGTGGAACCAGAGAAACGGATAGACGGAAACGGCGACGAAAATGACAATGATTGCTAGTAAGACTTCTTTGAGCATCGCCGGAACGTTCACGCGACAAAAAAGGCAATCGGGTCTATTTTTTATACACTTTAATCAAATAAGGTTGATTAGAGCACATTCCAGGAAACGAACTGAGACTGGATCTCCGTTTCCAAATACGGCGTGCCACGTTTATGCGAATCAATGTCCAGCTCGCTCGGATCGTAGATGCCGTCGCGATGAAGGTTCTCGAAAACCTTTGCCGGCACAATGCTCACGCTCTCGCCCCGGAGAAACGCATTTATGTCGATCCAGTGCGCGTCCATAAACGAGTGGCGCGCGCCGCTCTGTATGATCCCCTCATTCACACTGGCGCGCAGTTTCCGTAGCTTCTCGCGGTTGCGGCCGTAGTGTCCTCCCTGTTTGCCCGACAAATCCCCGCCATTCGGACCCTCGCCGTTCAGTTCCGCGCCGATGTCGGCATCCTTGTAGTTGACCGCCGGGCCATCGAACTCGGCGACCTTGTAGTCTCCGCCAAGTACCGTCGGATCAACCTTAATCTTGAGACCGAGCAAACAGTTCGTCCGCGCGCCATGCAGCATGTAAAGTAAGCGGCGGTCGTAAGGGCCCTCAGTTGGCTCAGGCTGGTTCACCTCCATGGTCGACTTTGCCTTGTCCTTGTGCCAGCTCTCCTCGGGCACGAGATGGGACAGTGGGCGTTCCTGCGCGTTCACAAACTGCGAGAGATCGAGCGACAAAATGCCAATGGGGACGGACTTGCTGTCGGGCGGCTCCCAGACCACCTCGAACTTCATCGTGCACGGCCGCAAATACTTCGACGGGGAGCGAACGCCGATCTTCTTCTTGAACTGAATTGACTCGCCGAAGATCGCCTCTGTGTGGTGCAGCGGCCGAGACCTAGTTCGGCCGTGTGCTTCGGGCCTTGTCGAATCATTGATGTCGTACCGAATAAATATCGAGCCCGCCGAGTATGGAATGCGTGTCACACACTCAATTTCGATGTCTACTTTGAATCTCACACTGTCGAAGACCATTTGCTCCTTGAAACCTAACCGCTAAAGGCCGTTCATGGAAGCAGGTAACGGCCCGCCGCGACGCATGGGCGCATATTCAGCCCACGCCTAGCTGGATCGTAGTTGTCAGTTAGTGTTAACTTACTTTGTAGAAGTTCCTGGGCATCAGATTTTATTTCTAGTAGACTAGCATGCATTGACACTGCGGCTTTAAAGAGCCTTAAAACTTTTATGTAGATATCAGACCGCGAAGCGTGGCGGGTACCTTTTATAATCAACGAAATCGCAGTCGCAAATCTAAAGCAATTAGCCTGAGAGTTTTCAACTCTTCCTAGGGCGGCCAGGAGGATTCTAAGACATGAAGGAAGGGTAAGGCTTGGGTTTGCGCGTCTCACTTTCCACCGCAGGAAGTAGAGTTAGTCACCTACATTTAGTCTTTCACAACCCACACTGCTGAGGATTGTTGAGAAGGCTCCGAAAAAAAGGACTATTTTTAGATCCGACGAAGCGTGGCATTCTTTTCCCGCGAGATCTCATACTCTACTACCTCAGTTTTTTCGTAGTCCCCCAACCTCTTCTCTTGTCTTCGCGATCAGTGGATGTCTGAACCTCCTTTCAAACGGCGTGCTTATGAAGTGGAGCCGACGCAAACTGAGAGCCGGCAAATAAACGCGACAGCCGGCCACTCAGATGTCGTGGCACACCGCGAAGAAGCTAGCGATGACTCTCCTGAAGCGCGAAAAGCGAGATTGGGCAAACTCTTGCAAGGAAACGCAAAACAGACGGGAGTCTATAAACCGCCCCCGAGGCCTCCCAGCAGTACTTACGCGACTAAGATGCTCGAGCACGCCGTGATCGTGCCTAAACGCGCGCCGCAGCTAAAGAATTACGGTAAGAAAACGGGGTTGGCCTACGACGTGCGGATGCGCTACCATTCACACCCCATCGCGAATCCGCAGACCTACATCGACCCGCATCCAGAGGACCCGCGTCGTACGTTTCGAATCTACCGCGCGATCGCAGAGGCTGGGCTCATTGAAGATGAGCACCTACAGGGGAGCACAGATCTGGGACCACTAATGGCGAAACTCACTTCTAGACGGGCGAGGGATGAGGAGCTCCAGCTTGTGCACACGCAGGAAATGATCGACTTTATTAAAAGCACGAGCGGGATGAGGCTGACCGAGTTACAGGACGAAACAGATAAGGGCGACTCGATCTACCTGAACAACGACAGTGACGAGGCAGGCAGGCTCAGTGCGGGCGGTGCTATAGAGGCGTGCCGCGCGGTCGTTACTGGGGCGGTGAAAAATGCCATAGCTGTGATCCGTCCGCCGGGACACCACGCCGAGCCGGACTACCCTGCTGGATTCTGTTTATTTGGGAACGTCTCGATCGCGAGTCGCGTCATGTTCCACGAGTACCCGGAAACAGTGCGCAAAATCCTCGTTTATGACTGGGATGTTCACCACGGCAACGGCACGCAGCGCGCATTCTGGGAAGACGACAGGGTCCTCTACATCAGCACCCACCGCTACGAAGATGGCGCGTTTTATCCCGGTACGACTTTTGGCAATATAAATCAAGTTGGGGCGAAGCGCGGCGAAGGATACACCGTCAATATTCCCTGGAGCAATGGGCAAATGGGGGACGGCGACTACCTGACAGCATTTGATAGCATCATCATGCCCATCGCCGCCGAGTTCAACCCGGACCTTGTGATTGTGAGCGCCGGGTTCGACGCCGCAGAAGGCGACCCGATCGGCGGGTACCACGTCAGTCCCGCCGGATACCAGAACATGCTTGCCCGTCTCATGACACTCGCCGAGGGCAAAGTCGTTGTGTGTCTCGAGGGCGGCTACAGCCTGGACGCTATCTCGCGGTCGGCGCTTGCCATCACGAAGACGTTGCTGGGCGACCCACCGGAGCGGCCGACAAGCTCGTTGGCTAGCAAAGAAGCGATCACCGTTATTTCCAAAGTCAGAGAGATCCAGTCAAAGTACTGGGAAAGCATGGGCCCGCCAGTGATTATGTTCGAACCGGAAATCGAGAGATACCAGGAGCAGCAGCACGAGCAGGCCGAACGAGCTGAAAAGGCCCGTGAGGGCAGTACTGACGAGGACGAGAGTGACTCTGCTTCTCCGAAAGAAGAGCCCGAAAATGACGGTAAGGTGTTGAAGTCTTTGATGGAGGTCGTGCGTGCAAGCGAGCGCGAAGAACTCCGTCAACTCTATGGCATGGCCCAGCTGCCGATTTTGCATGGCTCCCTCATATCTGAGCTGCTGGCCACGCCGAACGTCTTCACGGCAGAAAAAGTCGCATTTGTATTCCACGCACCGTCGCTAATTTGGGCGCACTGCGACCCGATCACGGGCCGAATCCGTCCCGATGAAAGCGTTGTTGCTAATCCAATGCTCAAGTACATCCAGTGGGCATGCCGGAACGATTTTGGTGTTGTGGACGTGTTTCTGTCTCCCCTCGAGAAGCTGTCGGCGCCAAAGCTGATATCTCACATCTGCGAGAACACGCTGCGATATTTCAACGCCGAGAAAGTCGTCGTCATTGGTGCGGGCCAGGCCTGCGGCGCAGCCGTACAGATGTGCGCTCACCGTGACATGAAAGACCGATTCAAGGCGATGCTCTGTTTTGTCGGGCCCGAGGACACTCCTCGGCAGTTTCCATCGACAGCGGACGACAAGACGGTGGCGGATTTCTACGAAAAGTCGCTAACGTATATTTCTCGGAAGCACAACATCTGGTCGCTGAAGTACAGACCGAAGAAACTCGGGCGTGTTATACAAGCGAATGCGAAAAACTTGTACGCAATGATGTGCGACATGTTTGAAGAGGCCACCATGTACCTTGGAGCTGAAGTCGAAGACACTGAAGACGAAAGCGACAGCGAGAGTGAAGGTACTAGCCAGAGCGAGACTGACAACGAGAGCGAGAGCGAGAGTGAGTAGGATCGGCCTAGCAGTGCGAGGGCAATGTGTAAGGGAGAGTGCAAAAGTCACTAGTAGTAGTTTTATGCCGAAGTTGTAGTATAGATTATGTTTTCTACTTTTCACTGATTTTGCCGTCGCACGAGAGTCGGAAACGGCTGTGTTTGGCTGACCAACAGCAGCTGCAGTTCGTGATGAATGTATCCCTTCACCTCACCTTTCAAGATGAACTGTGAGATGTAGAATTCAGCCGCCTCCGCAGTCGTCACACCGGGCGGCTTGAATCCGGCCACACTGAGCGCTGCAGCGTAGACACTGATTGGCACACGTTTAGGCCTGTCCAACAGCTCCCAGCACCGGCGCAGCAAGTTCAGTCTAAGCCGAGGTATGAGCAGATCGCAGGCAAGGTACAGTCGGTTGGCGCGTAATGTATCAGCGTTCTTTTTGAGATGCTCAATAAAGCGGGCGTAATCTCCGCGCCGCGTGGAGTCAATTAGGGGCCGATAGAGCCTGTCCAGTCGCGGGAGGGCTTGCCACAGCAGCGGCGTCGGCGTGCGGTTTTCCACGAGGTACTTCGCCGGGATCAAATAGACCATAACGTGCTCCAACTGCACAGCTGTCAGCCCTTGTTCGACAGATAGACATTCGCAGCAAAGCGTGTATTTCTGGTCGAAGAAGGCAAGCATCCCCCTATAGAAAAGAAACTGCACTTGTACCTTCGGGTCCGATTTGCTGAGCGGAGCAATGTTATCAGAATACGCATTGACCGCGTTCATAATCCCCTCCGCCAGACTGTATGCATGCATGCGCACGTACAACCGCAGCAGGAGGACGGCAATGCTATAGCATTCGAGAGTCCGGCCCTCTTGCGGCTCCTCATTTTCGTATTCGGTCACGACTACTCTGAACGCCTGCCGAATCGCCGCGGCTGCTTTGTCGCAGTACTTCCTGTCTGGATCCTCGCAGGATCGCGATGTCAGTGCCGCGCATACGTGCGAGAGAACTCGCGCTACCCACAGTCGCTCACGGAAGGCAATTTTCACCAAGTGCTTGATTGCCTCAGTGATCGCGTTTAAAGGCTGCGCCGTGCGCGGATCGTTCACGGAGACCAAGCTCTTGAGCGCATCCTCCCACTCACGGCTCAGACCGAGTCCTCGGACAGCCGCGTACAGCGTATCTGCGTCCTTTTTGCTCAAACGGCATGGCTCGACATCAAATAGTGTAGGCGGGAAACTCGAGCTGCCCTGTGAACTAATGTACTCGCCGGCCTGCTCTATTTCTTGGGCTAGCTCATGCATACCCATATGGGGCTTACCCAGGACAGTAGGCAGTGGGATGATATGCACATGATACACGCAGCGGACGGTTGCAGAAGGAGGTAATATATCATCAACATAGACCAGAAACTATATAAATTCCTACGAATCAGACAGCTACTGCTACTCGAACAAGCTAGGCTGCAAGAAGACTGCCGTGCCGCCGCTGGGTCGCGACTCCACCAGCGCGTCCTTTGGAGCATCCGGATGGTAGACGTCGTAGAACTCGCGCTGCAGAGCTTCGCGAACCGCCTTGCTCTTGCTGCGCAGCGTGAGGTGCACTGTGCAGCCGCCCCAGCCAGCGCCCGTGACTCGGGAGCCCAACGAGCCGGCCTTCCTCGCGATCTCACACATTTTATCGCAGTGCTCATGCGAGTTCTCGTACAGCGTCATAGCACTCACCTGAGACGCGTTCATAATATCGCCGAACACTTCCGGAGCTTCGTCGGCCTCCATGGCCTTGACGAATTCGAGCACGCGAATCGTCTCCTCAAACACGTGCTTGGCGCGTTGGTACAGCTTCAGCTTGTCGAATTTTACGGGGAACTCTACTGTGAACTTGGTCTCGAATTCGTTTACACTCAAGTTCAGCAGCGAGCTCGCCTCCTCCTTCGTGTACCCAGCCGGATCCAGGAAATTCTCGACATCTCCGAGAATCTTCCGCAGATTCTCAATAGTGACCTCGCCGTAGCTCGCCGCAAGCACACCGTAGAGGCTTCCGGCGTGGAGGTTACCGTCCTGAGGGATCTGGAGGCCGCCCAACTTCGCCGCCAAGACATTCGCGGCAACAGTGACTTCGACGACGCGCAAATTGTAGTGAATAGGCCCCGTCTCGAGTTTGTTCGAGACCACGAGAGAGTTCGCGATCAAGAAAACAATGGGGTCGTCGCGGACGGGGAAACGCAGGCGCCGCACGCTCAAGTCCGGGCGGAACGAGACAAGCACGGCGTGGTCTTTCTGGCCGAACACACTCGCGGCCTGGTCCATCCCGCCGCTGTTCACACCGACAAGCTGCTCACAAGTAGCACTCAGCTTCGTCAAGCTCTTCCTGTCGATTAAGTCGAGTTTCTCCGGAGCAACGCTGTGCAACGTCACGAGCGTGCCGGTGACAACGAAGGCTGCGCTCGAGCTCAGACCACCCCCCGTAGGGACGTTTCCGCTGATCGCTACCTGCAGGCCAGGCAATGGCTGGCTGGGGTCCCAGAGGCCGTGCTCCGTCAAATACTTGAGGCCAGTGATCCAGGAGCATTTAAAGTAGTTGGCCCACGAGCCGCCCTCGATCGCCACTTCGGGCGAGGCCTCGAATTTCGCATCCTCAAACCGTTCGTCCAAATTCACGACCTCGACTTGAGACGCGCCGGCGCTGGGAGGAACAACACGCACAGCCATCACCATGTCGAAGGCGATCGCCGCAGGCAAACAGGGGAAGAATGAGTAGTCGATATGCTCGCCGATTATGTTTACGCGGCCGGGACTGCGCGCGAAAAATTCAGGAGCCGACCCGAACCTCTCGTGGAAGCGGGCTGTCAATGCTTTGTAGCGCTTGCTAGCCGCATCGACGTCGAAATAGACTTCACTTAGATCTTTCTTTACAAAATCTGAGAATACCATGGTGTGATAGGTTGTTTTGCAATCCGCGGGGTAGATCGCCCAGACTCTGGGGTTCTGGGGTACTGCATAGGGTTATCTTCGCACTCGTAATTTCGATCTCGTAATTTCGATCTCGTGCGTATACGATCGCTAATCTATCTAGCTCTACTATAGTTCATCAAAATGGTTGCGCTGGGCTTTTGGGTTCGCTAGCCTCTGCACGGTTTCTGCGGCACGCTTCTTCTCGCGCTGCTCGGGCAAAATCCCCGGCTGCGGATGACACTCGATCTCCAGATTCTCGAAATCGCCGGTGTGCTCGACAATCTCAACGGCTGTTTCGCGAAGAACTTCGTTCTTCGTGCGGAAATAGGCTTGCGATAGCGCATCAACCCACTGGCACATGGCGTCGTCGTCTACGCTGCCGACAACCAGATTCTGGAGGAATCGCCGGACCTTCTGCGCAAGCGATGGAGACATTTCAGAGGCATACGCGAGTTCGCGCTGCAGGCGCTGAAGCGCACCGCTAGTTCTGACCAGAGCGGCACCCTCTGATGTCGACACAAGCGCGCTCGCCAGGCTTATCGGGCGATCGGCTAAGCACAAGGACCCAATAAGATCGGGCACTACGCGCTGCACCTCCCTCGCAGCCGCGTCGTTGTTCCGCAAGCACGCAGTAAGGATTCGGCCAGCCGTCTCGCTTGATTCGTCTACCTGGGAGCTTGTGTACATGTCGAACAATTGCGCACCGTGCGTCAGGAATATTTCGGCGCCGTCTTCGATGTCGTGTGCCAAATCCTCGAGCTCATCCAAATCGAGCGCGGCATGGCTCAGGGACAGCTCACTGGACGATGACGTGTCTGCCACTGGCTGATCCGTCGGGAGCCGCGCCCATTTGCCACCATTGTTAATATCCATCCTGATGTCTAAACCAGCCGGGATAATTGCGTCATCAGGCACGCGCTGCCACTCGTGAGTCGGCTCAAAGGCCATTCCCATGATTGCAAGTAGAAGTAGGCCCAATCTCATACCTCAGCTGTTGTCCGAATAAGCGGTCCTCTAGGTTCTAACTGACAGGTTTAGAACAGAACCAGCGGACAGCTAAGCGTTAATGTTCAGATTTGATGTAGTCCAGATAGTTTTTTGCTCCAGACAGTAAAGATCACTCCAGAACAGGATGAAAAAAAATGACCGAACCCAGGATCGAACTGGGGACCTCCAGTGATCTAACTTCTTAGGAATG